>PVJN01011959.1:0-52636 GCA_004026805.1 Lasiurus borealis
AAAAAAAAAAAAAAAAAAAAAAAAAAAAAAAAAAAAAAAAAAAAAAAAAAAAAAAAAAAAAAAAAAAAAAAAAAAAAAAAAAAAAAAAAAAAAAAAAAAAAAAAAAAAAAAAAAAAAAAAAAAAAAAAAAAAAAAAAAAAAAAAAAAAAAAAAAAAAAAAAAAAAAAAAAAAAAAAAAAAAAAAAAAAAGAAAAAGAAACAGGAAAAAAAAAGAAATAGGAAACGAAGAAGGAATGCAGGGTTAAAGAATAAATATGGTGACAAATAAGTACCTATCAGTAATAACTTTAAATGTAAATGGACTAAATGCTTCAATCAAAATACATAGAGTAATTGATTGAATAAGAAAACATGACCCATATATCTGTTGTCTATAAGAAACCAACCTCAGAAAAAAATACACACACAGACTAAGGGTGAAGGGATGGAAAACAGTATTCCAGACAAATGCAAATGAAAAAAAAAGCTAGGGTAGCAATACTTATATCTCACAAATTAGATCTCAAAATGAAGAACATAAGAAAAGATAAGGAAGGCCACTTCCTAATACTAAATGGAGGAATCCAAAAAGAAGAAATAACTCTGGTAAACATATATGCACCAAGTACAGGAGCACCAAAATACTTAAAAAACTTCTGTAGCATATCAAGAGAAAAATGATAGCAATACAATCACAATAGGAGACTTTAATACCCCACTATCACCACTGGACAAAGCCTCTAAACAAAAAATCAGCAAAAAAACATGACTGGGTTATCAGAGAGATCAAGGAAGAAATAAAAAGCATCATGGCAAAAAATGACAATGAAAACACAATACAGTGGTACTTCGAGATATGAGTTTAATTTGTTACATAACCTTGAGGCCTGGGAAACTATGAGATGCTTGAGTCGAGGTAAACTGGTGGGTTGTGTGCAGCCGGCCGATCCGCGAGATTACTACTATCTCAAATGTTGCTTGTATTTCAAAGCAAAAATTGCTCGTTCGACAGCTCATATCTCAAAAATCTTGTATGTTAGGGCACTCATATCTCAAGGTACCACTGTAATCCAAAATCTATGGGACACAGTGAAAGCAGTTTTGAGAGGGAAGTTCATAGCTCTACAAGCCTACTGCAAAAAACAAGAAACAATGGTAATAAATTACTTAACCCTACAGCTGAAAGAATTTGAAAGAGAGCAACAAGAAAAGCCCAGTGTATGCAGAAGGAAGGAAATAGTAAAGATTAGAGTGGAGATAAATGAAATAGAGACCAAAGAAACAATACAAGAGATCAACAAAACCAAGAGCTGCTTCTTTGAAAGGATAAACAAGATTGATGAACCTGTAGTTAGGCTCAACAAGAAGCAAAGAGAGAGGATTCAAATAAACAAAATTAGAAATGAAAGAGGTGAAATAACAACAGACCCTACCAAAATACAAAGGATTGTTAAAAAATATTATGAACAACTCTATTTCAACAAACTGGACAACCTATAAGAAATGGACATATTCGTAGAATAATATAGCTTTCCAAAACTTAATCAAGAAGAATCTAACCATTTCAATAGACCAATAATTATGAAAGAAATTGAAGCAGTCATCTAAAAGCTTCCAGCAAACAAAAGGCCAGGTCCAGAGGGCTACATAGATGAGTTTTATCAAACATTCAAGGAAGAATTAAAACCTATCCTCATATTATTCCAAAAAATTCAAAAGGAAGGAACAGTTCCAAGCACCTTCTATGAAGCCAGCATCACCCTTATACGAAAACCAGATAAAGACAACACAATGAAAGAGAATTACAGGCCAATATCCCTCATGAACATAGATGCCAAAATCCTCAACAAAATTCTATCAAATTGGATCCAGCAGTACATGAGAAAGATCATACACCATGATCAAGTAGGATTTATCCCAGGGATGCAAGGATGGTACAATATATGCAAATCAATAAATGTGATACATCACATAAAGAAATTGAAAGATAAAAATCACATAGTCATATCAATTGATGCAGAAAAAGCATTTGACAAAATCCAACACCCTTTCTTGTTAAAAACTCTCAACAAGGTGTGAATAGAAGGATCATACCTCAACATAATAAAAGCCTTATATGATAAACCCACAGCCTACATCACACTCAATGGGCAAAAACTAAAACCATTTCTCCTAAGAATAGGAACAAGACAGGAAAGCCCACTCTCATCACTCCTGTTTGACATAGTACTGGAAGTATTAGCCATTGCAATTACACAGGAAGAAGAAATAAAAGGCAAGCAAATTAGAAAAGAAGAAGTAAAGCTGTCCTAATGTGCAGATAACATGATACTCTACATAAAAAAAACCAAAATATTCCATCAAAAAACTAATAGACTTAATAAATGAATTTGGCAATGTAATAGGATACAAAATTAATGCCAAGAAATCTATGGCATTTCAATACACTAATAGTGAAATTACAGAAAGAGAGACTAAAAAAGCAATACCATTTCCCATCACACCAAAAAAAATAAGATACCTAGAAATAAACTTAACTAAGGAGGTAAAAGACCTATATGCAGAAAACTATAGGACACTGGAAAAAGAGATAGAGGGAGACTTAAACAGATGGAAGAGCATACTGTGCTCATGGATAAGGAATCCACAACATTAAAATGTTCATATGATCCAATGAAATCTATAGATTCAATGCACTACCCATTAAAATATCAATGGCATGTGTCACAGACCTAGAAAGAACTTTCCAAAGATGCATCTGAAACAAAAAAGAACCCCAAATAGCCACAGCAATCCTTAGAAAGAAGAATAAAGTAGGTGGGATCTCAATACCAGATTTCAAGCTGTATTAAAAAGCCACTGTCCTCAAAACAGCCTGATACTGGCACAAGAAAAGATATATAGACCAATGGAATAGAATAGAGAATCCAGATATTCACCCAAACCACTATGCTCAATTAATATTTGACAAAGGACGCATGAACATATTATGGAGTCAAGACAGTTTCTTCAATAAATGGTGTTGGGAAAATTGGACAGATATTTGCAAAAAAAATGAAACTAGACCATCAACTTATACCATACACAAAAATAAACTCCAAATGGATACAAGAATTAAATCATAATATGGGAAACCATAAAAATCCTAGAGGAATCCACAGGCAGCAAAATCTGAGACATATGCCAAAGAATTTTTCACTGATACTGCTCCTAGGGCAATGGAAGCTAAAGAGAAAATAAATAAATAGAACTACATCAAAATAAGCTTTTTCACAGCAAAAGAAACAATCAACAAAACAACAAGAAAGACCACTGTATGGGAGAACATATTTGCAAATGTTAGCACTGATAAAGATTTAATCTCTAACATCTACAGGCAACTTATACAACTGAATAAAATGAAGATAAATGATCCAGTAAAGAAAAAAATGGACAAAGAACCTAAATAGAATCTTTTTGAAAGAAGACAGAGTAAGGTCAAGAGACACATGAAAACATGCTAAAAGTCATTAATTATCCGAGAGGTGCAAATAAAAACAACAATGCAATACCTTCTTGCACCTGTCAGAATAGCACTCATCAACAAATCAACCCATGAAAAGTGTTGGTGAGGATGTGGAGAAGGAACCCTCATGCACTGGTGGTGGGAATGCAGACTGTTGCTGCCATTGTGGAGAACAGTATGGAATTTCCTAAAAAAACTAAAATTGGAACTCCCATTTGCCCTAGGATTCCCACTCCTAGAAATATATGCTAAAAAACTAGAAACACCAACCAGAAAGGATATATGCACCCCTATGTTCATAGCAGCACGGTTCACAATAGCTAAAATTTGGAAATAGCCTAGATGCTCGTCAGCAAATGACTGAATCAGAAAACGATAGTATATCTACATAATGGAATACTATGCTGCCGTAAAAAAGAAGGGATTCTTACCATTTGCAGCAACCGGGATGGAACTGGATAGCATTATGCTAAGTGAAGTAAGCCATTTAATGAAAGAAAAATACCACATAATCTCATCACTTATGGATAATAAAGAACATTATAAACTGATGAAAAAAAGATAATACAGTGGCAGTAAGTCATCAAACAGACTGTCAAACTACAGTGGGAAGTTTAAGGAAAGCTAGGGTAGATAACTGATCAATTGAAGGACTTGTATGCATGTTTATAAACACAACAAAAGTACACAAGAGACTGTGGGTTTAGGGCATGCATGGGAATGGTGGTGGGGGAAGCATGGAAAGATAAGTATACATGTAACACATTAATTAAAATTAAAATTAAAAAAATATTGTATGCACTTTTACTTATTAATATGTCATTTTATATTCTTCTTAAAGTTTTATGAAGATCTTTAAATAGATGAGTTTTACATAATGCTTGTTAGGTATATTCCTAGGCACTTTCTAATTTTCTTTTGCTATTGTAAATCCTGTATCTTCTTTTACCAATTATATATAACTGAGTAACAAACCACCCAACATGTAGTGGTTTACACAACATTTATTTCTTCAAAATTCTATTGGTGGGAAATTTAAGCTATGCTCAATTGTGGGGATAGGGTTCATTTTATGCTCTGAGTCATTTATGTAGCTGTGGTCATCTTTTGGTTTACTGGAACTGAATTGGCCAACCCAGCCTCATTCACATGGCTAGTGGCTGATGTTGGCTGTCAGTTATTTTAGTGGGTGCCAGCTGGTTTAGCTCATCTCTGCTCCATGTGATCCTCTAGTAGAGACTGAACTTCTTCACATTAAGGAGTATTGTTCAAAAACTGGCAAAGTGAAAGCTGCAAGACCTCTAGAGACTGAGGCTCAAAGTTGCACGACCTTGGTTTTCTCACAACTTGTTAGTCAAAGCAAGTTAAAAGTGATCCCAGATTTATAGGAGAGAGGAAAAAATTCTACTGCTCAGTGGGAGGAGCTGAAAAAAATATTTTTAATATACCATATTATAGTCATAACTAGAAGCCCAATACATGAAGATTCCTGCCAGAATGGACCTTCCTTTCCCTGGCTGCCAGCACTGCCTTCACTCTGGCCGGAGCCGCCTTTCCACTCCAGCCTGGAGCTCCTGTTCCACCTTCCCACGATGCCCAGAAGCCTGGAGCATCCACGGGCAGGGCTGAATTCATGTCCCAAGTATCCCACCCCAACCCCAGCCACTGGATGCCTGTGTATGCAAATCAAGCCACCATGTTTGTTGGGTTAATTTGCATACTTACTTCTGATTGTCTGGTGGATGCCTCAAAGGTATGGTCAATTAGCATGCTATACTTTTATTAGGTAGATTTGTTACTGCTAATGTTAAAGAGAACTGAAATAATAAAACAATGCTCAGAGAGTTTGGAGTTACATTTATTACATGTGAGTTCAAAGGAAAATGTCTCTCAAATTCTAGGCCAGCCCCAACATGCAGAATTTCCCTTATTTATATGTTTTTACCTTCTTTATCTCCCAAATATGGGATGTTTCCCATCTCTTTTGCAAGTTCTTAAAGGGCCCCTATGTGCTGGGGCCTTGAGACCTCAATCAAGGCCTGGCCTGGTGCCAGCACTGGTAACTTTGTCTCAAGAAAGGTTTAATGGCCTCTCTGAAGTGAGAGTAGTCTCATTTTCCTTATTATTTAAGTAAGCAAACATTTACAGAAGCCAAATATCAGGGTTAAAATTTTAAACAGCAGTTTTTATATAAGATGGATGCTTCATTCCCCACTAGTTTTATGTACATGAGTCAAATTATTGACTTTTGGTCATTGTCAAGAAGGGAGTTATATTTACCCCTGACAACTATAATTTTAATTATCTGCTAATAAAGTTAGTAGGCCTGTTTATATAATAAGGGCTCAGAATGAGGGCCAGGAGTAATCTTTAGAGAGTCTGAAAAATCCTCGACTTTCTATTTTTCCTGAGCTATCTTAAGCCAGGTGTGATAAAGTCACTTTGGGATTCCATTGATCTTGATTGCCATGGAGGTGGTCCTTTCCAGGGAGGAGTCAGTCCTTAGATGGCAAATTTCTTTACCCAAACAGTCACCAGAGTGGAAGAGATGAATTAAATCAGAAGTTGGTACAGGTGGAGCATCTCAGATGTGCTTTTGAATTGCTTCATGGGTAGACTGAAAGTCTATAAGAACTTGAAGAAAGACTGGTTATGGATTTCAGCTTTTCTAGATTGGGTAGATCAGGGTCTGAAAAAGTCACTAGAATCTGTAGAGGCCCCACTGGTTTTAGGGCAGCCTCCTGGGCAGCTTCATCTGTGGCCCAGTTCTCTCTTGCTTCTGTGGAGATCCCTTACCTTGTAAACAGTACTATGTACGTGAGTCTTTGTAAATGCATACCCACTATCTGTATAAATTGTTACTGATTTTTCTTTTGTCTATCAGAGAGCCTGAAACTGAGTGACTCAAGTGTTTGACATCCAGTGCTCTAGTGTGTTCCAGAGTAAAGCCTTGACCTCACATGGGGCAGTTAGGATTAGTTACTGCCCTGGGGTTAACTTGTTTGCTTTTTCAATAAGCATAGCTGTGGCTGCTACCACCTGCAGTCAAGTATGTCATCCAAATGCAAAGGGTTCAAGTCTTTTAGACAAATAGGCTACTGACCTTCTCTAAGGCTGAGACTTTGGGTGAATACCTCTTTGGCTATGCCCCTTGTCTCACATACACAGAGGTGGAAAGACTTAGTTACATCTGGTAGCACTAGTTGGCCCATCATCCTTGCTCTGTTTATGTCTGTCTAACCACCTAATATATTACTTCAAGGATCCTGGCTCTGAATTCTTTTAGGGAAAATAGATGTTGAATTTCTTCTGTAGCTGCTTCATGCTGAGAAGGAACGAAGTTTTCCTCAGAGCCAAAAGACCCTTGCTGTCTCTCAGAGGAATGGTGAGGCCTGGGTACAGAAGAAGGTGGACTTGTGACCTGGGAGAGACAAACTATAACAAATGGTCTAGTGGATGAGAAAGGAAACCTTTCAGTTTTAATAACCTCTGTTGAAATAGAATTTTTCTCCTTAAAATTACCTCTATGTTTATTTTTTAATAAACATAGTCAAGACCAATTTACCTATTGTATTTAATTTGGCCTGATTGTTTGCATAAATACAACAAGAATGCTAACTTACTACCTTTGCCAGAATTTCATGATTGAATCTTAATGTGCCCTGTAGGGCCAGGAAAACAAGCCTTCCAGCCTTACCTGCAGTATCTGCTGAGTTTGGTGAAACCCTCACTTGCAGCAACTCCAACTGGGCCCACATCCTAGGTTTTAAGGCCCATGTCAGTAGCCCTCCTACTCATTGCAACCTAGAGTGCTTGGGGGGTTTCGCAGAAATACAGAGGTGTCTTGATTGTGCCCCTTCTACTCCAGCGCCAGTCATTTTCAGGGCTCCCAAGCAGGATACCAGGCTTTTCGTTGGCATTCTCATTGGCTTCAAGTTTTCAAGGTTCAGACAGGGCTCTTTAAAACATGATACTTCTGTCAAAGTTTCCGGTCAATAAAACCACTATTGGAAATTGGTTTTATTGAATCCATGCAAAGAAATGTATTGCCATGATTTATTAAACATTGCCAAATTTATATAAGGAGGAATTATATAAAGAGAAAAATATAGTGACCTGCTTTAAGATCTTCTGATTTTCCTTGTCAGTCCTTTCTATGAATTCTTCAGAGTAACATAACTGTCTTCAAATGACAAGGAGAAATTCAAAATGTGTCTATATTCAAGTAGACAATTATAGCTGTCCTAGTAATAGGGTTCTCCCTACTTGACTTGTCCCTAAAATTTCATATGGTTCTTGGGAGGGGTTACCTGCCCTCTGAGAAAGGACTAAGGGAGATTTATTGCTTTACAGGGTCTCACATGTCACAGGACCTCACGGGATCTATAATTCCTATAACAAAGGGCTGGTACTCACCACTTCTCTCTGTTCCAAATAGGCCTTCCTCTGTTTCCTAAAGTTGAGGTTTGTGCCACACCTGACATGGGTATGGCCACACAGGCGTGCAAGACAGTATACAGGCTGCCAACTGTCTTTCAATAGAGACCAAAACCAGATGGGTATTTTTCTTGCCCATTTGGGCATTTGCCCTTTTGGCAACTACATTCAAATCTGTAAGGTTAATGCAATATTATTAACACAATGAAGTATAATATTGGCACTGTGGCCACCTTAGGTAGCCAAATCTTCTGCTTCCATATATGACATATGGTAGGGCTATCCAAATATCTTAGGGAGATGACTGAGATCTATTCTTGACCCTCTAACTAAAGTAAAATTGTTTTTTGTCTCTGTAGTCATGTCCATGAAGACACAGGTATCATCTAAGTCTATTTACTATACAGTTTTCTGCAGGCCACTGTTAGGGCTGTGCATGGTGGATAGTTCTTTCTAGCCACAAACATAGCCTGTCTAATATCTTAAAATTTTTTCTGGCACGAGAGAAAGTTGTTTTGCTGTAACAGGCAGCTTAACCCCTACATAACTAGGCTTGGAAATCTGCCTAGAAAGACGTAATTTATAAGTTTAACATGTGGCCTTAGATCCTTTAACCCAACGGGGTCTCTGCCATCCCTCAGTCAGACTCCTCTCTTGAAGTCCTGAATCTCACACTCCCTAGTCCAGGGAGAGTGCCTTTCCTTTGCTCTTTGACTTAAAGCTTCCAGTCCAAAACAGTCTGAGTTGCAGTTAGAAACAGCTTTACATATTGCAAAGTGCTTCTGTGGCAGTGGCTTGGGTATTAGGCCCCTTGTCTTCCCACCAGTCCCCTTTGTGGCAGAGCAGAGACCAGGCCTCTCCCAAGGGAGTGCACTGGGAAGGGATCTCAGCCCTGGAAGGGATCTCAGCTCCTCCTCTTCTACAGCAACAGGTACTGAACCCTTTCAGTACATTTGCAAACAGGGAGCTTTCATTAGCTCTCTCTGCTGCTTTTACAGATCCTGGGCTCACTACTCTATTCCCGGGGCTGCCAGAAGGCCAGTAGTAGTCACTGGTCTCTGTAGCCAGAAAGCCAGTAGTAGTGACTGGTCTCTGTAGCCAGAAAGCCAAAGGCCTAAGTCTTATATTGCTTATTGTAAAATGCTCATTAATCACTGGACAGCAGCGGGGCAGTTCTAGTATCAGGTAAATGTCTGCTGTCCCCCACTTTTCTCGCTGCTGCAGCTTCTTCCAGGGACATTGCAGGCAGCTCAGGCATCTAGCCCTGCTTCTTTCACTTGGCTCTCAGGGGCTAAGTCTGCCTAGCCACCAGTTTTAAATCACCAAGGCAACTAGATTAATTATGCTTGCAGAAAACTTTCGACCTTGAATCTAGTGAAGTTCTGATAAGACACCTGGACCAGACCCCTACACCAGCAGAGTGGTCTGCAACCAGTAAAAATCAACAAAAACCTATCTCTCTCTGCTTCATGATTAACTGCCAATACCTTCCCTCCTGTCTTTTCTGCATTAAACATTTACTTTGTCCTGAAACAAGGCAAATGGTCTGAGATCCAGTATATTTAGGCTTTTTACATTTAAGGATACTTTTTTCTTTCTGTAACCGTTGTTTTCCCTCATAGATTTTTCCACTTTATTCTAAACCCTTAGACTATCTTAAACCTTCCTTCTTTACCACTCTTGATTTCTCTGACCATTCTCATTCCCCAGGCCAGTTGCTTGTCTCCCTTTGCTATTGTGAGTCAGAGGAAGATAATTCCTACAGAGGGAGAAACAGAAATAGTGTGAGTTTCAGAGAAAACTACAGACTACCGCTATAGTAGTCCTTCCTTTCAAAGGCTGAGGACCAGCCTGTGGATAAAAATGACTCTCCGTCAGCCTGGAAAGATAGTGGATAAGGATAAGGGTGTGTAGAGAGATTTCTTGCGAACTGAAAGCCTGGATAGCCTCCTGAAAGAAAAGATCTTTAATCAATTATAGATGCTACTGGAATCAGGATTAAGGAGGAAGGGAAAGACCAGGTTATGTCCTCTATGAGCAGTGGTTCTCAACCTTCCTAAGGCCGCGACCCTTGCATACAGTTCCTCATGTGGTGGTGACCCCCAACCATGAAATTTTGCTACTGTTATGCATCGTGATGTAAATATCTGCATTTTCTGATGGTCTTAGGCGACCCCTGTGAAAGGGTCGTTCAACCCCCAAAGGGGTTGCAACCCACAGGTTGAGAACCACTGTCTATGAGGATCCTAATAACTGAAAACAGCAAGTCAAACAAAACATATAACCATGGCCAAGACCGGATTGGCTCAATGGATAGAGCGTCGGCTTATGGACTGAGAGGTCCCCGGTTCGATTCCGGTTGGGGGCATGTACCTTGCTTGCGGGCACATCTCCACTGTGGGGCATGCAGGAGGTGGCTGATCGATGTCTCTCTCTCATCGATGTTTCTGACTTTCTGTCTCTCTCCCTTCCTCTCTGTAAAAAAAAATCAATAAAATATATTAAAAACACACACAAAAAAACATATAACCATGAAGACAACAGACCACACAAGACATACAACTAGGGTTAATTAAACAAATAAAATAAAACAAACATCTTAATAATAACTCCAGCCTTATTTCAGCCTTATATGGCTTATATTGGACTATGATGTTATAGGCAGGGACAGGGCCTATAAATCTCTCTACCCTGCAGAGCTGTGAGGCCTGTCCCTGGAAGTCTCCAAACACCAAAAGAGATAAGAAAGCCGTAAATAAAAGTTCTTTGTTCTTTGAAATGTCACAAATTTATACCTTTAAATTAACCCTAGGGCTTTAAAATTTCAATTTAATATAGCAAATTCACAAATCAGAGTAAACTGAAATCCTACCTTATACAAAATTAGAAATTTTTATTAGCTAAATGGGCTGATTCCCTTTCTGATAGAAAGCAAAAAAACTCAGAAAAAGAATTTCAGCAGCTGCTAAAGACTTTTGCACTCTGTCACAGCAGGTCCACCCCATCCATACTTAAACAAATTAAACAATAGAAAGAGATAACAAATACTCTCCTGTGTACAGCCAGAAGGCACTAAGTAGCTTTGGCCTCACACAGATTAGTTAATGAGCAGATAATTATTCCAAGACAGACAAACATCCATATTCACACTCTCTCCTAAGAATAGCCCAGATTGGAGCTGAGCAGATAAACAAAACAATTCCCAACTCCCCATTCGGATTTGGGGAACACTCCTCACATCCATGCCCCAGAACAGAATTCTCAACCAACATCTTGGTGAGAATCTACCAGAGGAGTTAAGACTCCTGTCCCCCTTCTCAGTAGCAAATTGGTTAGTCTCACATACAAACAAACAGCAGAGTGAACTCATAATTCCTTAATCAAATCTGAATTCATTCACCTCTAGAGTCCCACATTTATATACTACCTAGACCGAATTTTTTACTTCTACCAGATATTTACCCAATTTAAACAGTCCACCTGACACCTGATTCCTGATTAATTTACCTGAGGAAGCTACAGCTTCCGGAGAAGTGATCAAGCTCCTCATTGCACTCACTTGGAGTGGGCTGAACTGGTAGGGCTCCTACCTTATAGATTCTGTCAACAGGTCCAGAAGTGTCCGTCCAGATGCCAGCCGGATTCTGGGCTGAGATCCGAGAAGGCCTGGAATTCCCCAGTTCAATTCTGCTAAATCAGTAAAGTGGCAACTCCCAGAGGCCTATTTGGCTCCCCCAGATCCCAAATCCAGTCCACTCACCAGAAGCTAAAAAGCCAAGCATAAGTTGTTTTTTTCGGAATCTCGGAGAACCAAAAATGTTATAGAGAACTGGAATAATCAAACAATTCTTGGAGAGTTTGGAGTTACATTTATTACACGCTGGTCCAGAGGAAAATATTTCTCATATTCTGGGCCCCAACATGCAGAAATTTTCCTACTTATATGTTTTTTTCTTCTTTGTCTCCAAAATATGGGATGTTTCCTGCCCTTTGCAAGTTCTTAAAAGGCCCTATGTGCTGAGGCCTTGAGATCTCAACCAAAGGCCTGGCCTGGTGCCAGCACTGTTAATTTTGTCCAGGGAAGGTTTAATGGCCTCTCTGAAGTGAGAATAGTCTCATTTTCCTTATTATTTAAGCAAGCAAACATTTACAGAAGCCAAATAGCAAGGTTAAAATTTCAAATAGCAGTTTTTAATATAAGATGGATGCTTCACCATCATCCTTTCATTCCCTTCTTTAGTGACCTTCTACAGTATTCTGGATATGTGTTGTTTGTCCCTTCAGAGCTATTCTTCTCTGGCCTGTGACTAGGAACAGTGCACTCTCTGACTCTACTTGGTCTCAGCCAATAGATATACCAATTTATTATCTATATTGAGAAACAGAAAAAAAAAGAAAGCATGCATAAATTCATAGGTTGTCCAGAATTACATAACTTATCTTTCTTAGCCTTTCCATTTTTTCCCCTGGTTTTTATTTTTATTTCTCTTCAAGATTTAAACAGCCCAAATCCCCATCAGTAGATGAGTGGATGAAAAAGAAGAGGTATTTTGGACTGGATTCTTTGTCCACCAGAATTGAAGAATGAATCCACGAACAGAAAATGGTATAGCAAAGGTGGAGATTTATTGAAGAACAGTACAGACTTTCACGTAGGGAGGGGGAAGAGTTTCACAGAATGGACTCCCACGTGGGGAGGGGGAAAGGGTCCCACCGGGTTCTCTTTCCCTATGGCTTATATAGGCTGCAGGTCATGGTGCCTTGATATCCCCACTGATTGATCACTATTCCCTTAGATTGGTTACCATAGTAACTCCTGGGCTCAAAGATAGAACCTACAGGAGGTTTGTGAGGTTCTCTTCCCTCCTTCCTTATTGTTTCCCTATAGGCTTTGGGCTTTTTTCTCCTTCTGAATGAAGGGCTTCCTTCTCTTTATTTTGTAAATATAGATTTTTCTTGGCTACTTCCAGTTCTCTTGTCTTATGGAAATATACCTGTTGCTGCTTCCTTTTCTTATAGAGATGTAACTACACCTGGCTTCTTTGTGTTATGGAAATGTACCTTTAAGTCTGCAGCCCTGTGCTTTTCCATAAACCCAATTCTAAAAATGCCTAAGCCTGCCTATGTTCCCCCCAAATTCCTGCTTCAGTATATTTATGCAATGGAATATTATACAGCCCTATAAAAGAAGGATCTCTTACCCTTTCAGATAACATGGAGGGACCTGGAGACTATTATGTCAAACCAATAAGCCAGACAAAGACAACTATCACATGATCTCACTTATATGTGGGATCAATAAATAAAATAAACTGATGAACAAAATAGATCCAGAGACATGGGAGCATGGAACAGACTGACAAATTTCAGAGAGAGGGGGTAGAGGATGGGTAGGAAGAGGTTAACCAAAGAACTTATATGCATATAAGTTCATATAATAGGGTGGTGAAGACCTGAGGAGGGAGTGTAGGAGCAGCATGAAAGGGGTAAATGGGGAGATAAATGGGGACATCTGTAATAATTTCAACATAGCCTGACCAGTTTGGCTCAGTGGATAGAGTGTCAGCCTGTGGACTGAGGGGTCCCAGATTCGATTTTGGCCAAAGACACATGCCCGGGTTATGGGGTCAATCCCCATTGGGGAGCGTATGGGAGGCAGCCGATCAATGGTTCCCTCTCATTATTGATGTTTCCTCTCCTTTCCTCTCTGAAATCAATAAAAGAATATATTTTTAAAAATAAAATAATAATTTCAACATAAATTTAAATATAATTTTTAAAAGAATAATATGTTTTTTAATATAAAAAATGAGTTATATCTTCAGAAATGTTAATTAGACATAATTCTGGAAGTATGCTATTTTTTAAAATATCAAAATGAGTATGGCTATTTTTATCATATCTTTGATTATTTAATAATTACTTTTAAACTCTGAACTTCTGTCCTTTGTAAAGATATAGCTTAACTATAAATCTAATATTAAAGAATTATATTTTTAGCTACCACAAGTTGCATTGTAGGTAGAACAAAAGAGGTGATAATCTAATCTTCCCTGGCCAGGCAGATATTCTCTTTGACCTCACATTTTTGGAAGGTCATAGATAGATCAGAGTATATTCAGAGGATTAGGAACCAAATGGGGAGGAAACATGAAGTAAGTCATATGATGACTGGCAAAAAGTCCTGAGTGTGCTTGGCCTGGAAAATAGTTTTGAGGGGAGCAGGAAATGAAAGCTATCATCCATCTTGTAAGGTGGACATACTAGAAATTATATTTATTCCATGTAGACCTAAGGAGTATAATAAGAACCTTTGGGTAATAAATGCAGAGTGATTGTTTTCAACTCTCTATAAGCCTGGTTTGTGTGGCAGCTTAAGCTCAAGCCCAACACAACACTGGGGGTCAGATCTGCCTGGTGAACTGAAGGGACATGTCCAAATTTATTTGTAAGAGAAAGGAGCATCCTATCATGTTTTATGAGAAGAGGACAGTGGGCACAAAGATGTTCCATGAAGGACAAAGCCATCTTCAGCTAGAGGGATAGTGGACTCTGAGAAATATATGGTGACATCTCCTGATCCAGCCCCATGAGGAACTAATGACCAGACATTAAGAAGAATAAGTGGGTAAGTAATGAGTGAATGCCATAGGCAGCCACGAAAATTACCATTTTCACTAACAATTCTAAAAGGCTTTGGGGCAATGCAGCCTTCTTTCGAGCAATATTAGTCAAAAGTTACTTAAAGGGGGAAACTTTTTTCTCTATTAACTTGCAATGGAGGAAGGGAGCTAGGTCAACAGGACAAGAAACAAACAGTGACTTCTTCATGATAACTGAACATGACTAACTGACCTTGTTTGTGAGCACACCCGACACACCCCTGGAATACACCTTAATATATTGCGGTTTGGGGGACATTTTAGGTTAATGGGTTCCTGTATAATCAGAGGAGGCATGACAAAATGAAACTTGGGTTACTTAATGAGAGTTCTACTACAGTAAGTTTTCAAAATATATAAAAAACTGTCCAGACAATACCCCTCAGGTACCAGGAAGAGGAATTCTCATATCTAATTCAGCACTGATTAGAGTGGACTCTTAACAAATATTTGTTGAATGCAAATTCAATATGCATTACAGTAAAAAAAATTTTCTTAAAAGTTTGAAGAACCATAAAAGAAAACCTTTAATCTGTCATTCTGTTATTTTTGACTCAATTCCAATCAGCAATGAAAAACTGCTTGGTGAAGCGGAAGTGATAAAAACATGTTAAGAAGTCATGAGCACTCATTGGAGAACTGTTTTTTTCCAGGGCTGGGGCAAGGAGAATATAAGAAGAGATAAATCATCCTGCTAGAAAATAAGAAAGTACTCAAAAACAAAGGATGCAAATATGTGAAAAAGATACAAGAGTCTGAAAGAGTACTCAAGGGCCAAAGATGGAGGAACTTAACAAATTAAATAACAGTATAAATAACATTAATATCCCTGTTAATAAAATTAATAACCATGAATCAATCAAAATATAAATAAGTGATTGAATAAGTCAATGAGAAGAAGAGACAACTCTTCCTTATAAAATCATTTCATGAGATATCACCTCATACCTATAAAAATGGTTATTATAAAACAGATAAGAGTCAAGGGTATGGAGAAAATGGAAACTTTGTGCACTATTTGTAGGAACATTAAATTTCTAGACCCACTATAGAATGCAGTACTAAGATGCCTTAAAAAATTAAAAATTGAACGATCACATAACCTGGTAATCGCACTTCTATGTATATATCCAAAGACAATGACAAAAATATATGGAAGAGATATGTGCACCTCCATGTTTATTGTGGCATTATACACAATAGTCAATACATGGAAACAACATGACTAATGAAAATGTGATATATACATACGATCACATACACAATGAAATATTATTCAGCCATAAAAACAGAAATCCTGCCTTTTTCAACAACATGGATGGACTTTGACGGTATTATGTTAAGTGAAATAAGTCAGACAGAGAAGACAAATGCTACATGTTTTTACTTGTATTTGGAATCTATAAATGCCAACTTAAAGAAATAGAGAATATTGGTGGTTGCCAGGGACTGCAGGAGTGGGAGAAATGGGGAGGTGTCAGTCAAAGGGTACAACCTTCCAGCTATAAGATTAATAAATTTCAGGGATCTGAAATATAGCATAGTGAACAGTTAGTAATCATCTATTATATACTTCAAAGTTAAGAGAGTAAATCTTAATGTTATCACCTTACACACACACACACACACACACACACACACAGATAATTATGTGAGGAGATAGAGTGGTTAACTAACCTTACTGTGCTAATCGCTTTTCAGTATAGTATATGGCTATCAAATTATCACATTATACAGCTTAAACGTAAATTTTTTATTTATCAAAAATATTTTAAAAGCTGGAAAAAAATGTGACATACTTATTGCCTCAAATTTGACTCAAAGCAGGCTATTTATTTAAAAACAAGCATTTTAATTAATAAATACAAACCCTGATAACACTATAGTAATAGTTGCTTCAGATGAGGTCCACTAAAGGATGCTAAAATTAGTACCATATTTTTCAGCATGTAAGACAACTGGGAGTATAAGACGACCTCCAACTTTTCCAGTTAAAATATAGAGTTTGGGATATACTTGCCCTATAAGACAACCCCTGACTTTTGAGAAGATTTTCCTGGGTTAAAAAGTCGTCTTATATGCCGGAAAATACGGTAGGTGAAAGTTTAAAGTAAAACAGGTATTTTCATATTCTCAATATATCTCTCCCCAAATATCTATCTATCTATATATATATAAAGCCAAGCAACCTGAATGTCCAGAACAACTGGAAGTACTAGTCACTGTGATATGCAATGTGGCTAGCCAACCAGCCCCACCAGAGGTGTGGCCAGCCAGTCAATCTCCAGCAGGCCCTCCCCTGGCCGGCCCCAACCTCAATTGGTCCAACCTCCCAATTGGGGGTGGGGCCGGCCAACCTCTCATGGCACCCCTTTACCCCACAGAGACTTGGCCTAAACAGGCAGTCAGTCAGACATCCCCCAAGGGGTCCTGGATTGTGAGAAGGTGCAGGCTGGTCTGAGGGACCCCCACCCCCACCACTGGGCCTCTAGTTGAACAATAAAAAGAAAAAAAGTAATTTGTAGTGGAGATCCTAGAAGTCATCATCTTAGCTAAGTGATCAAGGTTAACATCACCAGGAAGATTTATAAATATCATATACCTCCTACTATGAAGCACTGAGGACACATCATGTCTGTGAGATAAAACAGAACCTCAATCTAATCATGAGAAAACATAAGACAAACCCAAGTTAAAGGGCATTCTACAAAAATTACTGACCAGTACTATTCAAAAGTGTGAAGGTCACAAAATATAAGGAAAGATAGGAATTGTCATAAATTGGAAGATACTAAATACAATGTGTGAATCTTGATTATATCCTGTAAAAGGGGGGGAAAAGGCAACCTTGAAAAATAAATTCTGTAATTCAATTAATAGTAATTTAATACTAAGGTTCATTTCTTTATCTTGATAATTGTTATATGATTATATAAGTTATATGTAAGGAAAGCTGGGTGAAGGGTATTTAAGAACCCAATGAACTAATTTTTCAACTCTTTGGTAAGTCTAAAATGATCTAAAAATAAAGAGGTTTGTAAAAATGTAATAAGCACATCCTGAAATTCCTATGGCAGGAGTAATAGAACACCAGATGAAATCAGTATACACTTACTGGACATTGGGAAAAGTTTCTAAAAGTTTATAGACATGATCTCATAACCATATATCCTAAAGGGAAAGTGATTCAAGAGAAAAAGTGGACCCTGATAAAATAACCATATGAGAAACTTCTGAATCATCTTCCTGCCTCTTTCTTTCCCCCAAACTCAATCAGCCAACTAATCCCATCAATTTATCTCCTGAAAATTGCTATCTGAAACCCCCCTTCCTATTAGTCTGTGCTGTACTAATTAGTACTTTCCTCTTGACTAATGATTTCCCTTCCCTAAGTTTTCTGAAGTCTAAGATATTCCAAGTTGATGTCACCAGAATTCTTCTAAAGGAAGAATGTATTTCCTTTCTCTGTTTAAGAATGTTCAACCCTATTCCATTTGGAACAAATCCAAATTCCTCAGCATAACACACAAGATCTTCACCATTTAGCAATTTATTAACTTCACCCTCATCTCTGTTCTCTCAAGAAGTACTTTATACTCAAGCTGCAGGACTAGTCATGAAGTCCAGAATATGTCATCTATCTGGACTCTATTCATGTTATTCATTCATGAATAGAATATCATGTTACCCAGCTTCTCTGCTCTGAGAAACGTTATCTCTGGTTTATACAGAGATCTCTGATTCTTCACAACATCCCTAACCCCTCCCATAAGCCCTGCAGACAGAATTAACCTTATCTCTCTGCTGTGCTCCCCCAGGACATCAATGAGCACATACTGCACTGCATGTGGCTTATAGTACATCAGTTTGAGTCTCTTAATAAAGTATAAGCCTGTTGATGGGCAAGGACCATGATTAATTCACCTAGAAATCCCTAATCCTCACTCATGGCCTGGTACATAAGTAAGGGTCAGTCAGCACCACTGGATAGGGTCAAGTGAATTAAAATATAATCAAAGGGAGTACCAGCTAAAGAAATATATATGGATATAAATATTCCTATTGAATTCAAATTTTATTTATGGCATAAATAAAACTGGGAGGAAATAATAAGCACGTGATTATGAATATATAGCTATATATACTAGTAGATATAAGTATTCTAATGAGAATGCTAATAATCAGAATGATGTGGGCTTGAAAAACAAAAATGTTATGCACAACATAAAGGGCCTTGTTCGCTAGATTGACTTCAAGAAGAAGGATGAAGGGGAAAACTGACTGGAAAAGATGGGAATAATGTTAAGTGAAAAGTACAAATCAAAATTATTCAGCCTTTTTTCTTTACTTTTTTTTTCTATAAAGGAAATTGATGTTCATGTTATAAGGAGTAGAAAAATATTGTTAGAGGAGACCAAGTTGATTTGAAATAAATGATTTACTAGAATCAATTTTGTGCCAGAGTCTGAAAGCAACTTGCTAATATGAACCATTCACACAGAATCACTGTCAGAAATCTTTAAGAAATTATGAGTTGATGTAGTGAAAGAAAAAAAACAGAGACCCATGCATTTCAGGAATTATGAGTTGACGTAGTGAAAGAAAAAAAAACAGAGAGCCATGCATTTCAAGGATCATGAGTCCCTTTTAGCTTAAAATTAAACTCCAATTGAACTATGCAATAATTATTACTCAGATGGCTTGCCATATATTATAAAGCTTTGCTAGTCATATCTCATTATTCAAATTTAAATTATTTCAAATTAATAAAATAAAATTAGTTACTGAGCTTAGTCATATGTAAAATGTAAAAGATAACTACCTTATTAGATGAGGATAAAATGAGATAATGTACAGAAAGTCTCTCATAGAGTGTCTGGCACATAGCAGGAGCTTCAGAACCCATGGAAATAAATGTATTCAGATAACCCACAAAAAAAGAGCTATATAATTTTTAATGAACTGCCTAAGATTACAAAATATTATAAGCTCCTTCCTAAAATTACTGAGAAGGAAACCCTGGACACTTAATTGTAAGCCCTCTTTTATGGGCACTGAATTTATAAAAATATTGTTTGCTTTCTCATAGTGGGGAAGATTCTTGGCAGGGATGGCTGGGTTAATCTATAAGTTGCCAAAATCATCCCAGTTGTCCCTTATGAATCCTCTAGGTGATTGGCTAATAAGCAGGGAATGCCATATATTGACAGCAGCCCATATTGTTCAGGTCATCTGATGTGGGGTGTGGTGGGGTGGAGTGTAAAAGAAAGAGCAAAAAGAAAGGAAGATAAACTCTAGCCAAGGTTTTGGTATTTGAAAGCATGAAGAACCCCAAATACCTCTGTCCCTACCCTCTAGTACTAAAGGACTCTTAATATGATTGTTGGGCAACATAGAGAAGAGTCATTTACCTTCCTAAATATATATCAAAATGCAGGGGGTAAATTCTTATAGTTCTTATAGAAAAGAGGCCAGAAACAGCAAAAGGTTACAAGTGTTTGAGACTCACTATTGATCAAAGGGTTTGTTCACAGTGAAATGCTTGTGAGGAAGCTTAGGTTTTAGGGAGGCTGGAAAAATCACCAGATTCTCAGGCCACGTAAAACTTCTTCAGTAACACTGATGGCAAAAAAAAAAGAGAGGACACCTTGGATTTTATGAAAATGTGCAAATTGTTTGAATTATAGCAAAATCATCACTCATGTCTTTGTAGAATGTACAGATGAGAATGTGATTGGGAAATCTCAGACCCTATCCATAGAAGTGAACGATTTGGAAATGAAGAAGCTCTGCATTCCCTGAGATGAAGCCTAGAGTCTCAATGAGGCCCATGCACTTAAGGTTTGATCACCAGGTTACAGCAGATGGGCAAAATAGATGGCATGCTACAGCCTGTCAGAGGAAACCCAGAAAATATGATATCTGGAGTAGGTTCAAGTCAAAAACAGGAGCCTTATTTTCTCCTGCCCTCCAGAGCTGATGGAGTCCATGGCAGCTGTGTGAGTCCATCTAGAAGAAAGGCTATGATTTGTGGGAACTGGTGGTAGCTCATGGAATAGTGCTGAGGATTCTGAGATGGGCCTACTGTGGAATTCAGACATGCCTGATTATCTTAGGAAAGTGAAGAGCAGACTGATAGGAGCCCATTTCTTATGTGCCTGGGAAGCCTCTAAGAGAGAACTCATGTTGAAGGAGGAGCCATGCATAATGAACTTGACTAACCACAGAGACAGTTTTATGAAGGGATTGATGAGTGGTTACTCTATGTCTCCATTTAGACTTGGATTTGAGGCTTAGAGAAAGGAGGGATTCTGTAAGTGAAAATCTAGAAAGGGGTTTAAAATTCAGTGCAACCTCAGCACAACCTGGAGGCCTCACTCCCAGAGTATAACACAGCAGGGAAAGGATGTTGTCTCCTTTTCCACAGCCTGTTCTGCCCCACAGCAGTGGTTTCTCTATAATTCTAGGATCCTTTAGTGCTGGAAGGACATGGAGGACCTGGCAATGGTGCCTTTTAATAATTAAGTGGTTTGTGTGCACATGCAAAAAAAAAAAAATTCAGGGACACATTATAAAGAATTGAGATTCTATGATAACAGAGGGGCAAGGGCCTGTGTACTTGTTTTGATTTCTACTATAATGAAACAATATTACGCTATTCTTAATCATGTGGGCTCAGAAATCAAATGACCTGGGTTCAAACTTGGGTTCCATAGTAACTGGCTGAGTGACATTATGTAAATAAGCCACTAACATCTCCAGGTCTAAATTTTCACATCTGTAAAATGGGATAACAGCAGGATCTAATTCAGAGTTGTGAGGATTAAATAAATAAAGAACTTGGAAGAGTTTCTGGCACATAAAAAATGCTCAATAAATATTAGGTCTATTTCTTATTGTTTTTGGACAACTATATATAGCCACTGAATGATGAAAGAAATAATTTCACCAACAACAGAAAAGATTTCTATCACTAGCTTTGAATCCACTTCCATAATCATACTTGAGAGAGCTTTTGTGTCTCTACTGGGGTTCAGTGATGCATATACAGCTACTTCCTGTTCTAAAAATCATTTAAAGAAGCTTATAGTAAGATACATGATTCACAAAATGTTACTTACAATAGATTAAAATAAACAAAGATGAGAACTTAAAGTAAAACCAAACTAGAGGCAAAAATATATGCATTTACTAACTGAGCTATATAATATTGAAGTTAATGGTCCTCAAAGAGATTTAGAATCTTGTTTTAATGTGTCCTAATCTGGCAGGGATGGGACAGGAGAAATTGGTAGATATTAATGTTAGCCACTTTATATTCTAAGTGCACAATTATGATGGAGCTAAGCATATAGTTGCCATCCCAACATACAAAGTCTATAAGAAAATGACATAAGAATAAAGAAGTAAAAGAATCAATTTCAATTATTTTATCCTGCTTTAATACTACTCTATAAAACCAACTCCTTGGATCAAATGAAATATGGAATTCTATGGAATAAAGGGCAAACTTAAAAAAGTAATTAGTATTTGTACTTATCAGAGGAGTCAAACATCTTCACAAATCTTTAATATTATATCATTTAGGAATGGTTCATCGATTGTCCATCAATAGAAATCACTCTACAAAGGGAGTAGTATATTAAAGAATTGTCCTCAGAATGATGTGTGTAGGTGGTATCAAGCAATTTTCTCACTGTGATCAAAGCTAGTTGGAAAGTGTTAAATTAGTGAAATTTGGTGGCAATTTGGCAAACACAAAAAGATGTCCACTTAAATCTGAAATAGGCACTATCATTTTAAAATTTTAAAGAAAAACATTTAAGACAGTAAACTTACTTTGCCTCATTCTGGAGAATGTGATCATTCAGATTCAGAGATATGCAAGAGATGGAAAGAAAGATAGTAAGGAAATAATGTGTGCTGTGTTTTAATGTAGAATGAGTTTTGTATACATTACTCAATAGAGCTGAATTCAAATTTTAAATCAATGTTATCACAAAGTGATCGGCAAGAGTTTCCAACTAAGCACTTCAATTACCATGCCAGACCCTCTATTCAGCCATACTTCTAACCTCTAACTTCTCCACAACTATATGAACAATACAGACAGAACACATGTCCCCAACAGACCCCACTGTGGGTTTCTTTATTCCCAGAGCAGTTCCATTTTGTCAGAACAGAGTCTCAAAGCCAGAACCAACTTGAATTCCTCCCTCTGCCTTCTCTTCTCCCCCTCCTTATGGTATCTCCAATCAGTAGTAGCACCCTGTACTTCTTTCCCAGCTGTGTTTGTTGCATGAATTTCTATTTTTCTCTCATAACTCTTGAGCTGCATACCATAAGTGTCCCCAGCTTTTATTCCACCCTCCACATAACTCATGTTACTCTTGCGATCGTATTGACCTAGAACACTAGCTTTCATGTGTGTGTGTGTTCTGTTTTTAAAAATATTTATTGTTGAAAGTATTATATATGTCCCTTTTTTTCCCCATTGAATCTACCCCCCACTATTGTCTAGCTTTTTAAAGAAGCAAGAGAATTTCCTTTCCATCTACAGCAAGAAGTGAAGCAGCTATTCATAGATTTATAAATTTTAAAACCTTGATTTGCTCCATGTGACCCTGAAAGAACTCCAAATACTGACAGTGGGCATCTGGTGTACTCTTGACCTTCAGCAATTCAGTGTTTTTTTTTTCCTGAATCTCTTTGGATAACCTTCTAGAAACCCCAACAAGGAACCAACACAAGATGAGTAATGGTGCAGTGACTCAGACAAGAACAAGATGTCCCTGAATGAAACAAAATAGCGTGCTTCAACCACAGGAAATCAGAAGCAGGAGCCACCTTGAGAGCCAAAAGTCTTGAAGCAGCACATCTGCCAACGACCAAAAAATGTCCTCATTTTGCAACTGAATTACACTACCGGCTGTCCTCTGAGTAGACTCCACTGTCTAAAATAAGCCGTTTTCTCTGATCCCTTAAATAAATTTTTCTTTTGAGAAATGCTGTTTAAATATCCCTTTGGGACAGAAATTTCCTAAGCTGTTTTTCTGTGTGAGCAGACAATCAACCTATTAAAGGGAGGTCTATTCATTCACAATATTTTTCAGCTTTTGGTATGCAGTTGTGGCACAGACTGCAGGCTTCCAACCCTATATCCATTCTCTTTTTGCTTATCAAGGGTCCACGATAGAGTACATGCTAATATTCCCTGATAAAACATATTTCCTAGCCTTCCTTAGAGATAACAGTAGCCACGTGACATAATTCTGGTCAGTAAATTACAAGTTGAAATCATTGGGTGGATCTTCTAGAAAAATACTTAACAGACACAGCTGGCATACACCATTTTGTTCTTCTTTGAGTTAGCTTGAGGATACAAGGGTTGGGAATACAGCTGTCATCATCATCTTGCAACCATGAAAGAAAGGAAAGAGAATCATGAAGACTTCAGCCCCAGTATCAGCAAGCAGTTGAACCAATATCAGCAACCCATCCATCTCTGGGTTTCTTGTTACCTGAAAAATCAACCACTAATGTTAGCATTCATGTTCACTATTAAATGCAACTGATCAAAAAACTGATATAGTAGCTCAAATGGGAAATAACAGAAATAATTAACATGTTGTCCATGACCTACTATGTATGTTTTCTTTTGTATCCACAGTGTTATGTGTATGTGTAAGTGTGTGTGTGTGTGTGTGTGTGTGTGTGTGTGTGTGTTGCACACATGTCCAGAGTATGCTTTGTTAACTTTCAGATGATGTGATGGACTAAATATTTGTGATACCTGAAAATTCATATGCTGAAGCCCTATATCCCAAAGATATTTGGAGATTGGGCCTTTAGGAGGTAATTAGGGTTAAATGAATGAGGTCATGTGAGCAATGCCCCATGATGATATTAGTGCACTAATTATAAGAGAATAGGGGTCCCTCAGCATAGCTTGCCCCATTTCACATACTGGGAGCCCTCGGGGGATGCCCTACTGATGGCTTGGGCCCACTTCCTGTTGAAGCAGTCTGTCCTCCCTTTGTGGGAGGCGATCAGGCTAATCAGGGGAAGGCACCAGCCCAATCACCCCACTAATACAGCCACTGCCAGGCACCGCAGCCACCAAGGTATTTCCATCTACATGGACTCCAGTCCCTTCATCATGAAAAAATGACAACTTTCTTTAGGCATTTTCAAGATGTGCCTTTCATAAGATATGACATTTCTTTATTTTTCTTTTTATCCTCACCTGAGGATATGTTTCCATTGATTTTTTTTCCTCTTTCCCTTGATGGCAGGCTCAGCCCCTTCCCAAGCCTATAGCCTCTGCCCTAGGCTTTAGGCTTGGAAAGCAGGTAGCTCCCTCTCCCAAGCCTAAAGTCTCCACAGGATGGCTGGCTGAGAATGACCTGAGTGTTCCTCAGACCCATGTATGTATGCAAATTAACTGCCATCTTTATTGGGTTAATTTGCATACACACTCTCATTGGCTGTGGGTGTAGCAGAGGTATGGCCAGTTTACATGTTTCTCTATTATTAGGAAAGATACCAGAGAGCTTGCTCTATCTCTCAGTGCACACCATGAAGAGATCTTGTGAATACCCAGTGACTTCAAGTCAAGAGAAGAAGCCTCAGGATAAAAATCTACCTTGCTGTCACCCAGTCTTTAGAACCAAGAGAAATAAATTACTATTGTTTAAGCCACCCACTGTATGGTATTTTGTTTGGCAGCCTGAGGTAAGCTAGCTTAATTCTTCATCCTAAAGGGTATCAGTTACTATATCTGTGGCCCCATTTTCACATAGTAACAGTAACATCATTTATTTATTCTTCTGAGTTTTTTTTATGTCAATATAGTAATATCAATAGTATCAAAGCTGAGATGAACACATTACACAGCAAAATGTTATATTAATTATATTGAGCACTTCTAATTTAGCCCATTCCCTCACTGGATGCATGCCCTAGGGGAATGTAATTCCTATTTTCTCTAACAAATTTTAAAAAAAATCTTTGTAACGAATTTTCTTGAGAAAAACCATATACATCACCTTTGCCCTTTTTATCTTCAAATACTGGGGTGGGGTTAGTTAGCTAAATGGGCACTTGGCTAACTAAATGCTAATTAGTTACTAATCAATTTGATATTGTTCCCAGGGGTGAAAAAGAAGGAGATAGGCTGCAAAACCTTAATTTTTATCTTATCACACAAACTACTTCATATATAATCTAAATATGTTTTTATATGGACTTCCAACTTTCAACCTACTGGATACATTTAATAATAACTTAAATCTATCATAGTCTTCCAAAAATCAAAATTTTTAGTATGATAACAAGCCCTATCACTATCTAGAGATAAAATGGAGATTATTTTAATTATACATATGGATACACTAAAGCTCTGTTCAAAAAATAAATGGGTATCTCTGGCCATTGTGGCTCAGTTAATTGGAGTGCGCTGGAAGTTCTTGGGTTCAATTTCTGGTAAGGGTACATATCTAGGCTGTGGGTTTGATCCCTAGTCAGGGCACATACAGGAAGCAACTGATTGATGTGTTTCTCTTACATTAATGTTTTTCTCTCTCTGCCTTTCTTGCTCTCTAACATAAATAAATAATAAATAGGAAAATAAATAAATTAAAATAAATAAATAAATAAAAATACTTGGATATATTGCCGTTCTTAATGTTCATAAAGTCAATGCAAATTAAAATACCATGTTGCCAAAAACTTAGCCAAAAAAGATAAATAATAATAAGCAATGCTGCTGAAAAGTGAGTGAAAGACCCATTTTCATATTGTGCTAATGGAAGTAAAACTGATATGACTATTTGGTGAAACTGTATGCATGAAGAATTTTAATATATCTATACTTTTAACCTATAATGTCATTTCTAAGACTCTTTTCCTAAAAGAAACAAAGTCAAATAAAAAAAAATAACAACTTGAATATTTAACAGTAAAGATGCAGTTTATTAAATAATGCATAGTATGCAATTGATAAAATGATGTTTATAATATGGAAAGTACTTAATGATAATATTTAAAATATGATAAATAACTTTATATACATACACAAACACACTCACACACACACACATGCATCTCCACTCCTTAGGTATTCACCATGCATAGTGACTTCTTTCCAAATAATACCGTATGGAAAGGTTCAACAGAAAGGGTAAGAAGACTAACTAATGTGGAGAAACCTGGCAAACAGTATCTCAGCCAGGTGATCAAGGTCAAGATCATGTTCAGAGTAATAAACCCTTAAGATGATTTGATGAAAATAGCAGTTTACCTCTGTGGTCTATCTTGGAAAAAACCTATAACCACAGTCTAATCATGAGAAAAACAACAGGCAAATTCTAACAGAACCTTTCAAAATAACTAACCAGTATACCTTAAAACTGTCAAAGTCATTAAAAACAAAGTCTAATAAACTGTTAAAGATAAGAGGAAACTAAGAAGACATAACAATTAAATAGAATGTTGTGACTTGGATGTCATCTTGGACTGAAAAAGAACGTTAAAAAAATTAAGGAAATCTGAATAAACTGTGCATTAAAAAATGTAATATATCCTATAAAATAAAAAGGTGATATGCAAATTGACCTTCATGTCCTTAAAAGATAGCTGCCTATGAATAGGCCAGTGCTGGGATTAATGATGGACGACCAAACAACTGAACAAGCAGGCTGCGTGGGGTGACCACGCCAGCAGGGGTGTTAGTGAGGGACAACCAAACAACTGAATGACAGGTTGCATGGGGCGACCAAACCAGCAGGTGGAGGGCAGTTAGGGACAACCAGGCAGGCAGGCAGGAGCAATTAGGAGCCAGCGGTGCAGGATTGTGAGAGGGAAGTCTGACTGCTGGTTTAGGCAAGATCCCAGGAGTCAGGCCTAAACCGGCAGTTGGACATCCTCCAAGAGGTCCCGGATTGGAGAGGATGCAGACTGGCCTGAGGGGACCCCTCCTTCACTGCATGAATTTCGTGCATTGGGCCTCTAGTAATATTATAATACTATAATAATTTTGCAACAAGTGTGGAAACTGTACAATCTTACAAAAATTTTCTTCAAATCTAAAACAATTCTAGAAAATAAAATTTTTTAAAATTCTACATATGGCAGGTTAACTACTCTATTTTTAAAAGAAAAAGGAAAACAATTCTCTTTATTATTAAGTATATATAAAAGCTACCAACATGTTAACAGTGACTATGTTTGGGTAGGAGGAC
Source organism: Lasiurus borealis (assembly GCA_004026805.1). NCBI lineage: Eukaryota > Metazoa > Chordata > Mammalia > Chiroptera > Vespertilionidae > Lasiurus > Lasiurus borealis. The sequence continues at coordinate 27,825 of PVJN01011959.1, forward strand.
TTAGGTGGTTCTTTTCCTTTCTAAATATTTTTATATGTTTCCCAAATTATGTCATGAACATTTATCTCTTTTATAATATAAACTTAGAGACACTTAATAATGTAACTAAAGCTAAAGAATTAGAAGTTGGTAAAATACAGAGTTGGATATGAACTCAGGATATACAACTCTAAGTCATGAATTCTTTCCATTATCTTGAGTAAATTCACTTAACTCTGAATCTTAGTTTCCTTTTCTATAAAATGGGAATATTACTACTACCTACTTTGTACAGAAGCTGTGAGGAATAAATGCAACATTTAGAAATCACTTAGATTAGGGCTGGAGAAATAGTAAATAAAATGCTCAATAAAAGCTGCTGCTATTATTGATCTAATGATGAGGAAGGTACCTTCAACTGACCCTAAGCTTACTGTATCTAGCAATGGAAATGGTTTATGGTGGTTGAATTTTGTGCTTTGTTATAAGTGAAAATTAGCATTACCAATAAGTATATTTCTCCCCCTGAAAGAAATAATGTACATTGTGGGATATCTGTCTTTTAGTTAAACCATAAAGACAAGCCAAAAAGTAAAACACACACACACACACACACACACACAGATGTCACTAAATAGAACCTAAGTGGCCTATGATAAGAGGTTATTTTTTATTTACTTAAGGGTTTGATGTAAATAATTGTACCCTAATAGAACTCAATCATAAAAATTGTTTTGTTTCTGTATTACAAATTTTAAGTAAAATACAAAGATTAAAAGCCTGGATTTTTGGAATCAGACCTAGAGTCAGCATAGCTTCAAAACTGTTACATTCTGTGAGCTCAAGCAAGTCCTAACTCTCTGGAAACAATACAGAAGTTATTGGGAGTGTTAGGTGAACACATGTATGTAAAGGACTTAACAATCTGAACTTTAGCTTAGATTGGTGAAAATTCATGATTCCTGGATCAAGTTTCCATTGAAATGAGCTAGCAAATGTAATCTCATTCAAGGAAAGATTCTCAATAAGAAAAAGACTTGAACACCTGAAATTAAATTAACTGTTTCTATTGGACTGATCAAGGTCTAAACCAGTGGTTGGCAAACCACAGCTCACAAGCCACATGCAGCTCTTTGGCCCCGTAAGTGTGGGCCAAAATTCCACAGCCTGGGCGAGTCTATTTTAAAGAAGTAGTGTTAGAAAAAGTTAAATTTAAAAAATGTGGTTCTCCAAAGAAATTTGAATCATTGTACTGTTGATATTTGGCTTTATTGACTAATGAGTTTGCCGACTACTGGTCTAAACACTAAAGAAATATATTTTAAATTATTATTGTAAACAAAGCCTGGTGGAATCAGGTTGAGTCAACAAATTTACTGTATTGCTTTTTAAATGTTTCTAAAAATTACAAGAAATATAAAAGCAATACCTCTTCTTGAGATAATAAAAGACAAAGAACTACCAATTAAAATGTATTAACTTTAAGATAATGAATGATCTAAATTAAAAAATGGATTAAATTCAAAATAATTTTGATAGATACAAAGAATCCACTTCTAGAGATAATCCTGTAACCCCATGCCCCATGTTGCTTTTATAGATGGAGACAAGAGACCAATCTCTTAGTTCATTGGCATAAAAGAAGCTCTTCTGGGATCTACAGAAAAATTTATTTGAGGAGTTTCAAAAAGTAATGTTACATTTGAGATAGAAGTACTAGTTAAAAAATTGAATTATGGCCTTGTATTTAAGGTGATATGATTTTTAATCTCATAGTGCACAAAACACACAGAATAAAGTAATGTATTATAAATCATGGCCTTCCTACCATATGCAGAAGCACAGTGGTTGTCACTAAATCACAGAGGTCCTGCTTGGTAGGAATAAAAATGACTTTTCATGTATTCCCCCTTTCCTGGGACTCCAAGGAAGATGAGGATTCTTTTTACTAAACCGATTCTCATACTTTCAAATATGACACAAAATTACTTGTGTAAGAGTGTCCTTAACATTGAAGTCAGCCAAACTTTGGTTTTGCTTCTAAAAGCTGTGTTTGCTTTTTTATGCCAACCCAGCACAACACTTACTTGCCTTGAGTTTTATCCTCTGAATGCATATTACCCACTTTCTCCTTAAATTTGTAGGTTGAACAAATGGTTAAACATTTCAGCATCTTAATTCAGAAAGTTATTTTAGTACTGGATTGCTTTATAATCATTTATAAAATGATGGTTAAAACTCTATGTTCAAAAAGGCAAATTTGAACCTTCAAGTCTCTTTGGATGTTTTCTTTTTTGCAAGTAACTTGAATTAAGATTTTAAACTTAAATTTATATGTGGGAATGAGACCTAACATAGCTATGTAAGAAAGAAATGACCATGATCAGTACAATTTTGAAATAAATCTTTTTTAAAATATGTTTTTATTTATTTCACAGAGAGGAAGGGAGAGGGAGAAAGAGAAACTTGGATGAAAGAGAGCATTGATTGGCTGCCTCCTACACACCCCTTAATGGGGATGGAACCAGCAACCTGGGCATGTGCCATGACCAAGGATCAAACTGTGACAGCCTGGTTTATGGGAACACACTCAACCAACCGAGCCACACCCCACATTGGCCAGGTTTAAAATAAACCTCAATGGTGTTCTCTGTATTGACTCAGAGTTTCACAGGGAAAATATTCCATTCATCAAGTCGTACTGCTTTTTAAAATAAGGTGTGGAATGATTAAAATAAATATAAATCCTTTTCTGTTGAAACCAATAACAGAGTTGTCACTTCTGAACAAAATTCACTAATAGAAATATCAATTGCCTTTTTTTAAATTGTTGACCTTAGTATAGATGTCCTCATCCCCCCCTCCCACTCCTTTGCCCAACTCCATCCAGCCCCTAATCCCTTTCCTCTGGCCATCACTATGCTGTTGTCTGTATTAATTACCTTAATAGAATGAAGGATATTGACAGATGCATCATAAATAACAATAATCCATTGAACTTTACAACTGATTTGATTCACCAGGTAATCTAACCTCAGGTCACATGAGGACCAGAACATAATTTGTGGTGCTCAGTCAGAATGAAAATGAGAGAGAAGCCTCTTTGTTAACAAATCGCTAAAAATTTTGTGATGATGACAGAAGAACATTATACCAAACATGGGACCCTACTGAGCATAGAGCCTTTTGCAATCGCATAGTTCACACGCCCATGAAACCTGCCCTTAATTGCATCGTTCTGTGAAAATATCTGCATTATGCCACTATCTAGGTAATATGATTGTGTGCTACTACATAGGAAAGCTAAGGTACTATGCTGAGTCATTGAAAGACCTTAGCCAGAGAATGTGGATATTATAGCATTTCCAATACCAAATAACCCAGAAACAACAAAGTTGTGTATAGAGGATTTACTTCAGGATATAAAGATCAGATGGCACCACATCCCAGGATTTCTTTCTGCATGCATTCGCATTTGTTAAGAACTCTCATATATGAATCCTCTGTGCCAAGTCCTTCTACATTCCTAGTATGCATTTGCATGCAGATGAAAATATGCCTTTACACTGTATTTAGGTATAAATAATCTTAGCAGCCCAAAACCATGGGAAATTCTATATATTGATAATACCGAACACTCTTTCTTCAGTGAAAGAATATACAACCTTCTTGGATTTGAACATAAAAAAAAGAAAAGGTCTTTGCAGGTTTTTTTTATGGTTAATAAGACTATAAGGAATTGTATAGCAATGAGGCAATCAATCCTAGTGCAGTGGTCGGCAAACCGCGGCTTGCGAGCCATATGCAGCTCTTTGGCCCCTTGAGTGTGGCTCTTCCATGAAATATCATGGTCTGGGCAAGTCTATTTTGAAGAAGTGGCATTAGAAGAAGTTTAAGTTTAAAAAATTGGCTCTCAGAAGAAATTTCAATCATTGTATTGTTGATATTTGGCTCTGTTGACTAATGAGTTTGCCGACCACTGTCCTAGTGTATATCAGCATGTGCTCTGGCTGAGTTACTATTAGAAAGCAATTCCATACATTATGTCAAATTAAAAAGAGTTGAATGAGGGAAGATAAAAGAACAGTCTAAAAGTGTTTTTAAGTATAAAATCAAGGAGAAGGCTAGAGAGACTACAGAGCACCCATAGTTTGGGGACATGGCTCAATGAAGCTATGGATAAATCAAAAAAGTTTGTTCTTGCTAGAAGCCTATGAGAAGTCTCAGTATCAAGAACAGAATCTTAAAATATAAATGGTTCTTCAACATTTAAAAGATGATTAACATGAATCACAAAAAGGAAAATGTAAATTAAAATTGTATAGAGATATATCTAGCTTACTACATTGATATAAATTCATGAGTTTGGCAACACATTCTGATGGTGCTATGGGAAACAGTCACTTTCATACATGCCTAAGAAGGGGCAGGTAGTGTAATGCTATGGAGGGCATTTTAATTATAGCTATTAAATTCACAAATTAATGAAGGTATATTACCTTTGGCCCAGCAACACTATTTCTAGGAATTCATTATCAGCTACGTTAGAAACTAAATATGCACAGGATTGTTTATTTTTATATAGTGTAATACCAAAATATAAAGTAACCTAGAGAGCTATCATTAGGAGTCTAGTTAAATAAATTAAACTGTGTCAATAAAATACAGTGCTAACCAACTATGCAAAAGAACAAAAGCACATTCTACCCATAAGAAAGACAGGGTGTTTAGGTACATATTTTGTATAAAATGTGCTCCAATTTTCTTCATAGGAAGAGAGGACAAGATATGACTGTGTTTGCAGGATGGATTTCTGAGAGAAAACCTGAAAAAAACTAATAAAATTAGTAACTTATGGGGAAGGGCGGACTGGGGAATGGACAAATAAAAGACAGTAATGTCTTTTATTACATATTTATTTGAGGCATTTGTATTTTAAGGAATATTCTATCTAATAAAAGAGTATTATGCAAACTGACTATATCTCTGCTATACCCACAAGCCATGCCCACCAGCCAATCAGGAGTGAGTATGCAAATTAACCCAACCAAGATGGCTGTGACCACAGAACTGCAGCAAGCAGGAGGTTTGGGTTTCCCCAGCAATAGAGAAAACCAACCTTCCCACACATCCTGGCTGGCCCTGGCCTACACTGAAAGCAACGAAGTTTCAATTATAGTAGATAAATAAATCCCAATAAAAATGGTGGTAGCCACAGAGCTGGAGAAAGCAGGAGGCTCAAGTTGCCCCGGGCAATGGAGGAAACCAAGCTCTTGCAGGCCTGGCCTGCCTTAGCCTCTGCAACAAAGTTTCAATTATAGAAGATAAATAAATCCCAACAAAAATGGCTGCAGCCATGGAGTGAGCAGGAGGAATGGCTCTCTCAATGCTACAAAGTTTCAACTATAGAAGATAAATAAACCCCAGATACTAGGGCCTCCACTTGGGTCATTGGTGGCAGGTATGCAAACTACCACAGGCCCCTTGCCCAGGCTGTCTCATGCCCAAAGGGAACCCCCACCCTGATCCGGATCACCATTCAGGGCAAACCAGCTGGCCCTCACCCATGCACCAAGCCTCTATCCTATCTAATTCTCCTATCTAATAAAAGAGTAACATGCAAACTGACTATCACTTCAACATATAAGATGGTTGCTTCCATGTGGTCAGAGCTGGCTGCCTCCATATGGACACAAGATGGCTGTGACAAGATGGCCAGCAGGGGAGGTCAGTTAGGGGTGACAAGGCTGGCAGAGAAGGGAAGTTGGGGGCAACCAGACCTGCAGAAAAGGGCAGTTGGTGGGGACCCAAGTCTAGAGGGGAGAGCAGTTGTGGGGGGAGACCAGGTCTACAGGGGAGGGCACTTAGGGGTGACCAGGACTATAGGGGAGGTCAGTTATGGACAAAGAGGCTGGCAGAGAAGCAGTTAGGCATCAATCAGGCTGTCAGGGGAGGGGTTAGGGGGTGATCAGGCTGGCAGGCAGAAGCAGTTAGGGGCAAGCAGGCAAGCAGTTGGGAGCCAGCAGTCAGTTGGGCCTCAAAGGGCAGTCAGACATCCCTTGAGGAGTCCCAGTTTGGAGAGGGGGCAGACTGGGCTGAGAGACACACAACCCATCCACGAATTTCATGCACCAGGCCTCTAGTGAATATACCACCTATTTTACAAATTAGAAATTTTAATAAATGAATGCATGACCAAAAATAAGAGAAAGATTGGAAAGCCAACCTCTTAGTTCACAGAGGAAACCGAAGCCAAGAAAAGTGAAATAGCAACCCCAAATCCAAAGACAGTTATTGGCAACGCCTGCATTGGAACCATGGAGACTTGAACAACTCTGCTGACAAGAGCCACAGCAACACTTTCATATCCAAGTCAGCAGGGTGGCCAGGACACTGAAATCTACAAATTTGCAATTCTTTAGCTGTTGGAAACTCTTAACATTGGAGTGAATTTTATATCTTTATAAAAGCGTTTAACTTCTTATTAAAAATGCTAATATATGTTATAAACATTTTTAATAAGAAATAAATATAGCTAAGGATATAGGGTATATCAGACAAAAACTCTCATAGATGAATAAGAAAATGAAGCAAGAAGCTGAATACTGGGTAACTGGGTACCAAAATGTATTTAGAGGAAACAAGGGCCCTGTGTCAAGACCTAGAAAAGGTTCCCCATCATCAGCCATGCTGCTGGGATGAGGTTGGAAAGGGCCCATAATATCAAAGCTTGCATTTAGTGGTGATTTTCACAGACAGTCCATACTTGATATGCTCCTCTTTTCTCTCCTGGCTCCACCTTTATTCATCTCCTAATATTATCCATGCAAGAGTCTCTTTATTCTGCTGAATCAAGAACTCAGAAGTGATGTCTTGATTTTCATGTGTCCACTGTGCCCTGTGCCTGACAGAGTACCTTAAACATACCAGAGCCATAGATTCCTTAAACATGAGAAGCAGAGATGGTTTAGAAAATATCTAGTTCAATTTTTAAAGCATGTTTAAAAGCAACAAATTCCCTTTCAAATTAATAACCATATATGTAATAAACATTTTTAAAAAGAGAAGCTTTAGTTGAAGAAGGAGCCAGAGAGAGGAGAGCAAACAAAGGTTGGCTCACAGTAATCTTTCCCCTTTCCTCTTGCTGCACCTCGGGATCACAGTTTGGAAACTGCTAATGCAGTGCAAACTCTTTTTTTTCCTAAATGGACACATTCCTTAGTTTTTCACACTTAACTAACATACCTAAGGCAGCGTCACCATATTCCCCTGGCCTATGAAGATATTGGATCTATCTAGCTAAACAGGGTGCAGTGAGGGGAGAACAGAATTGTGTCGACTCTACAAACACGTATCCTCTTCTAGTGTACATGTTTGGGAAAGACCCACATTAGGGATGGAAAACAATAACCATCCTGTCTAGTTCTGCTCAGTTTATAAGCTGCCTCTGTGGGGAGAAATGATCTGAGGCAGGGAAAGCTTCGAGGCAGTGGGCATCTAGCCTAGTTCTTCAAGGACCATTCATGGGCATCTCATTTGTCAGATTCATACCAAAACAGTTAGCAGAGGGCTGAAGGGCTGTTCTGAAAGGCTTATTTATGGTGTGAGATTGGTGGGAATCCACGGACAACATGGAATCATAATCCTTTAGTGAATTGTATAGTTGTGATGCACCTGGCAATGTTTGGTAGGGTGGGACAGATTAATAATAAATAAACAGGATCACTTAAAAAGAAAAAAAACAGATGCTCTGAAGAAAATAAAATAGAAGGATGGTGATTAAGACCATATGGGGCTGGTTATGTGGCAATAACAAATAACCCCCAAACTCTCAGTGTCCTAAAACAACCAAGTTGGAGTTTTTTCTTATGTATGCCTCTATATACCACATATCAGTAGGGCTCTATTCCTTATTTTTCTGACACCTGGATAACATAGACGTTGATAGGACTACACCATCACATCACTTTCATCCATGTCCTATTGGCAAAAGAGTCCTGCCTAACTGTAAGGTGTTGGGAAAGTATCATCTCCCCATGTGTTCCAGAGGAAGGAGAACTATGGATTGGTGCACAAGATGGCATTGTGGGTTTGGGGAACATAAGCACTGACTAAGGTGGTCTAGCAAAGGCTTTATAAGGAGATGATATTTGAGCAGAAACCTGAATGATGATAATGAGCCTGCAAAGTGATAAGCAGTAGAAAAGGCATTTCAGACAGGGGGAATGGCAAAGGCAAAAGGTCCTTAAGCTGAAGCAAGTATACAAGGGAATGAATGAAGGGCAGTGTGATGAGAGCACAGTGAATGGGGAAAGAATGGCAGGCAATGTGGCCAAATGATGAAAAGCCTTGAGGATAATGATAAAGGATTTAGATTTCATCCAAAGTGGGTCCTAAACTCAAGTTGACAGTGATTTCTTCTATTTAACAGAAGCAAAAAGCCATCCTTAAATTACATGGAATAAAAATTCACGCTTTTCTTTTTAGAGTTTTCTGTTTCTCACAGTAAATTGAGCCTTTATCCAGTTCATATTCACCTCAGGTTCACCTTTTCTAAGCACTTGAAATACCACAGAACATCATGACAGGTCTTACCATGTTTCCTGGAACTTCTTACCTCAGTTCTGTGTTTTCTCAGGCCACACTTCAGAGTTTTGATCAACGCCCAGATCTGTGCTCTTAGCTGCTGACAAAACACACATTCTCTCTCCAGGCCTATCTCCAGGCCTGATCAGACCTAAGGAAGTTTCATTCTGAGAAAAAAAGAAAGAAAGAAAGAAAGAAAGAAAGAAAGAAAGAAAGAAAGAAAGAAAGAAAGAAAGAAAGAAAGAAAGAAAGAAAGAAAGAAAGAAAGAAAGGAAAAGAACAAGTTTTATTTTCTTAACAGAGAAACGTCTCTTCTCTATTAGGGCCTATTATTTTTAGAACCAAACCAAATATAGAAAACTTTTTACTCCCTAAATAAATTACTTAGATTGATTGATATTCTAGAGATTATTGAGTTTCCAGAGTGGCTTTCCAAAGGAGTATATGTTGAGACCTTTGTCTTCCACACTATTTATGTTTAATGAAAACCGCTTCAAATCCAATACATTGTTCCCTGCTCTCCCAAAAGGATAAACATAATAAAACCAGGCAAATTTCTCTGAGCCTCAGGTTTCTTGTCTATAAAATAGACATGATCAGTAATGGAACAGAGTTAAACCTTGAGATGATACAGTTGCAGCGAGTGGGTTACCCTCCGCCCACTTCTGACCTTGTTGGCTGCACCATGAATACACCAGCCACTTCCTCAGTGGTCAGGAGAAAAAAACTCAGTCCTACGACCTGCACGCAGGAGGTTTTCCAGGCCACTTTGAGAAGGTCACAGATGTGAATAGCCAGTGATGGGTGTGTGAAATTTGCCTGAGTACCTAATCTGAGTAGAATAGACATCTAAGTAGAAATGTTTTTGTTCAGGGAACTCTTCTAGGATGTCCCAAATATCTGTCATTAAACAGGCAGATTTGGGAATCTCATATCCAATCACTGTTTGGCCACTTACTGGCTATTATTCAGCCTCTTTATGCTTTATTTTTCCTTATTTGAAAATGGGGCTGGTTTCATCCAGTTACTAAAAGGATTATGACATATTTCATGTAAATCTGTCCTCACAGTATATGATCCATGGTAAGTCTCAGTAAACATTAACTTATTATCATCATCAACATCATCATCAACAACCTTAGAGTGGAGAGTCACTATGTAAAAATCTCTCATATGACTTGGGAATGTTAATTATTCAGTTTCTAGCTATCAGGCTTAAACATTAATGAATCATTCCAAACCACAGACTCAAACTAGAGAAGAAATGCGGGAACTTCCTCCAGGCATTCAGTCTTCACTATGAAAAATCCATTTGTTTGTGTTTTCCTTTCCTAAGTTAAGATGGAGAATCTCTTTCATGTCAGAACCCTTTTTAATGAAGCTTCCTATTGGACAACTCAGCTTTCTTTTTTGCTAATTTTAGCATTGTGCAATGCATAGAAACTGAAGTTGGGTTTTAGTTTCAAGATAATTCTATCTTGTACTATTATAAAAATTAAATAATGTATTGTCAAAGTGTGTATAAACAGTAAGGTTCTATTCAAGTGTTAGCCATCATTATAGTTACTGTTTCCTTATAATTCTCAAATATTATGAAATTTTGTCACCCAAACTGTAAAAGTAACTGGATTAATTAGTTTGACTAGTTTTAAGTGAGGGCAATTGTAGGTGGTACTCTGTTTTCCTATGGCCAACACCATGAGAATTGCCACTGGGACAAGTCATAGAAACCAGAGGGTGAGCAATCAATTTCAGATGACAGCTAAAGGGCAGAATGGATAATTTACTTCCAATAATCTCTTCCCAATTGCACTAATCCCATTAAAATGCTGAAGTCTACAAGAGATGGATGGCAGTATGGCCCCTCTGGTTCAGTAGATGATAATTGCATGATTAGTAGCTTGTTCCTTTCATAAGACTCATAATTTGATCCAAATATATAATATTGCTTTTACCCAAAATAAATGTATACACACTTTAACAGCTGATAGCTCACAAAAAAGGTATTTTAATAAACCCTGCCTTATAATTATTCAAAGTGTATATGCCTTTTTGGGACACCCTGTATATACATATGTATTTTTATATACTCAATTTTGACTAAATAAATAACCATTTTAAAAATCTAAACATCAAAATTCTAGAAAAGCATATCAGCGCTTTGGAAGAATAATGTTTGATGCTTCAATAATTTGAAGAAGTTTTATAGAGAAAAACAAGAATATTAGAACTTGGTATTTATAATAATAAACAACCTAGAAATTAAGTTGATATAATATTTCCACACATATTATTCACAGAGCATCCCCATCTATAGTATATTTCTAAAAACTCATACAAAATGGTGAGAAAATTCATTGATATCCTAAAATAAATTGCCAAGACACAATCAGATTATTTATGCCATAAGAAATTTAATTTGCAAATAAATAAAAGGATAAAATACTTGATGTATCTAATAATAAAAATAAATGCACATTAAAACCTGAAGCAGATAGAAAATGAATGAAGAACACAGTCAGATTATGTAGTCAGATTCTATCTCAGATTCCAGCTTGGCCACCTACTAGTCCCAAGATTTTTGTGATCATAATCACATTGCATGGTCATTTAAAGGATTAAATAAAATAATATTGGTAAAGTACTTAATAAAATACCTAACACAAAGTAAGCACTTAATAAGTAGTTGTCAATATAGTGATTATGACAACCATTGTTATTACCACATAATACCTAAGACGTTAACATATTGCTTAAAATGTTCTCATTCAGTATTGCCAACGTAGGTGTGAAACTAGTGTACTCATTCAATAGTGTCTTTTTAAATTGATCTAACTTTTGAAAAGTTCAAATATAAAAATGTTTATATACATTTTTTGAATGTATCCTATGGTAAGACAATAAGAAAAAGGCTGAATTATTTATTAGAGTATAAATATTTGAGAATTCAAAAATATGTATTAAATTCAGACACTAGTGGAACACTATGTAGTCACTAATGACATGGTTGAAATAATATGAATGAGATATAAGTAGACAATTGTGCTGGTGAGGATGTGAAAAAAAGGAAACCCTAATGCATTGCTGGTGGGAAAGCAGATTGGCACAGTCACTGTGGAAAACAGTATGGATTTTCCTCAAAAACTTAAATATGGAACTGACATTTGACCCAGCAATTACACTTTTGGAATATATTCAAAGAAAACCAAAACACTAATTCAAAAATAATATATGTAGTCCTATGTTAATTGCAGCATTATTTAGAATAGCCAAGATCTGGAAATAACCCAAGTGCCCATCAGTAGATAAATGATAAAAAAGCTGTGGGAACCATAGACGATTTGGCTTAGTGGATAGAGTGTCAGCTTGCAGACCAAATCAGTTCCCATTAAGGGCATTTAACTTGGTTGCAGGCTCTTGTCCAACCATGGACCTGTCAGGGCTTGTGCAAGAGGTACCAATTGATGTGTTTCTCTCATATCAAGGATTCTCTCTGTCTTTCCCTTTCTTTTCCACTCTTTCTAAAAAATCAATGGAAAATATCTTCGGGTAAGGATTAACAACAATAAAAAGCTACAGGCTCTGGAGAGGAGGCAACGGTTGCTGGGTTGGGTACAGAAGGAACAGACGTCAGATGCCAATGTTGCCACCATGCAGTTCCCCACCTTTCCCCCTCCTCCTTCCCTCACCACTGTGCTGCCACTGTGGCAGGTGGGTGGCAGACTGATCAGGCCTGCTGGCTTGGGGGAGAAATGGAGCACAGGAGGTTGGCCACTGGCCCTAAAGAGGGAACTGGCCCTTAGTGCCCCTGGGAAAGGATCTGCATCTGCTGCCACCCACCCCCAGTTTCCAATCCCAGCTTGGGGCCCAGCCCCAATTGGGCAATCAGGACTTGTCATTCTGCGGGGAGGGACCACAGCAGATTGGCCAGCCACAGAAGGTTGTCTGTGGGAACAAATTGTCCACCAGGGGGCAGCTCCTGTGTTGAGTGTCTGCCCCCTGGGTGGTCACTCGTCGTTCCAGTCTTTCAGGCAATAACAGTTGCTTAGGCTTTTATAATAAAGACCAGTGGCCCAGTGCACAAAATTCATGCACGGAGGGGGGTTTCCTCAGCCTAGCTCGCAACCCCTCCAATTGGTTCCTAACCGCTTACCTGCCTGGCTGATTAATCCTAACTGCCTCTGCCTACCTTGCCTGATTGACTCTAACCATTCTGCATCCCTGCCTAATTGCCCCTAACCTTTCTGCCTGCCAGCCTCATCACCTCTAACTGCCTCTGCCTGCTTGCTTGATCACCCCTAACTGGCCTCTCCTGCAGGCCTGATCTCACCCCCAATTGCCCTCCCCTGCCAGCCAATTTGGTTCTGATTGGTCAATTTTTATGCCAGTCAGTGTCAAAAGTTCCACCTCCTAGGCAGCCATTGGCTCCTCACAGTTTACCCAGATTTAGTTCAGATTGATTGGTTTCTATGCCAGTCAGCCTCAAAAACTTTACCCACTAACATGGCATTGGCTCCTCACAGTTTACCCAGATTTGGTTCTGATTGGATGGTTTCTATAGCAAGAACCTACAAACAAGATTACTTTACCCAGCAAAGCTATCATTCAGAATTGAAGGTCAAATAAAGAGCTTCTCAGATAAGAAAAAGCTAAAGGAGTTCATCAAGCCAAAGCAGTATTATATGAAATACTGAAGGATATTCTTTAAGAAGAGGAAGAAGAAGAAAAAGGTAAAGATAAAAAATTATGAACAACAAGGTGACAACAAATACATATCTATCCACAAGTGAACCTAAAAATCAAGTGAATAAAAAATCTAAAGAACAGAATAAATTGGTGAATATAATAGAATCAGGGGCATAGAAAGGAAGTGAATTGACAATTCTTGGGAAGAAAGGGGCGTTGGGTTGTGGGAAGAGACTGGACAAAAATTGTGTACCTATGGTGAGGACAGTGGGGAGGTAAGGGCAGGGAGTGGGGGAGGAACTGGATGGAGGGGACCTATGGGGGGGAAAAGAGGAATAACTAATAATCTGAACAATAAAGATTTATTTATTTTTTTAAAAAGTTCCATCTCCTAGGCAGCCATTGGCTCCTCACAGTTCACCCGGATTTGGACCTGATTGGTCAGTTTTTATGCCAGTCAGTGTCTCTGGGCCTATCTCCAGGCCTGATCAGAGAGGCAGGGCTGATCAGCAGCCCCTGTGGAGGCCTGGAGAGAAACAGAAGTGCAGCTGCTGCTGAAGCAGGAAAAAAAGAGAGAGGCAACAGCTGATCAACAGCTGCCATGGGGCTGTGGATCAGACCTTGCCTCTCTCTCTGGGCCTCTCTCTGGTCCTGATTCACAGCCCCCTTGGCAATCAGTGCTGGGTCGCTGCCCTGCACTAGTGGCAGTTAGAGCTGGGTCAACACAGCAACCCAGCACTGACTGCAGGACTGAATTCTGGTGTTCAGTAAGCCTTCAGCCAGTTGTTACAAACCTTGGTAGGACTAGAAGCCCAGTGCACAATTTTGTGCACAGGTGAGGTCTGACCAGCCTGGCCCCAATTGGCATATCTGGGCCAGGCCTGTCAGGAGGAAGAGACAGTGGAAAGTTGGCCAGAGGGCCCATCCTGATCAGGGCCCAATCATGGCCAGGCTAACTGGGAAGAGGGGCTACATGTGATTGGCTGGTGGGCCTCACCCACGATTAGAGTGGGTGGGCAATTGGGGACCATGAGGGTTGGCTGGAAAGCCCTGCCCCTGATCAGAATGGGATGGGGAGCTGATTGGGTACTGAGCTGGCTGGGGGGAAGGACTGTGGGCTATTCAGGGTAGTGGGGGCCAATGAGGGTGGGACTGGCTGGGGGAAAAAGCCATAGAGGGGTTGACTAGCTGCCCTACCTTCGATGGGGTGGAAGAGGCCAATCAGATGTGGGCTGGCCAAAAGGAGAGGACATAGGAGGTTGGCCGGCTGCCCCCACACCCTCGATCAGGCCAGTTCTCTGAATGACCAGTCATTCTGGTAGTTACAACATTTGGGTCACTGGTTGTGCCGCACCAGCATGGCCAAGGGTGAACCTGAGTGGATGGTGAAGGATTTAGAAAAGACAGACAAGAGAAAAAAGCTGGGTCTGGTGGGATACTGTCCTCTCTAATGTAGAGAGACACCTCCAAAGCCTTGAAGCTGTCTCTATTTTACAGTCAGATTCCACGAAGCAAAGTAAAGGCATAGTTACAACATTCTCTTGGGTTTGGAATCTACTCAGTTACATGCATCAGAACTCTATAAAGCCCATGTCACTCAGATATGTTGGACCATGTGTTCAGACCATAGGTTTGAGCTTACAACTACAGGCTCTGTTCTCTAAGCCGGGGCTTGCATGTGGCAATGAGAGGACTGTGACCTCTTATTAGTCTGAGGCTTTAACCTGTCCAAATACTATAACCACTCTCCACAACTGTCTTTATAGATAGATAGATAGATAGATAGATAGATAGATAGATAGATAGATAATCTTGTGAAGATAATGTTCTACACAATGATAGCTTTAAAAACAGTGCACTAATTAAGGAAAACACAGTTTTAAAAAACACTCAAAGCAGAAAAAAGTAAAATAGATGTTCTGTCTAAAAATGTCCCCACTGTTACATGGACTCAGATATTAACTAAATGCCATCATATATATTACTTCTGTCAGCATTATACACTCTGTGCACTCTGTCACTTGATAAGGTGGAAGACAATGCTGTGAAATTGGATTTTTATCATCTGAGGTCTAGTTTTAGGCTAAATTAACATTTATCTTTGGAGATGGCATTCATCAAATTCTCTTATAAATTTTCATGTCTGTGACAGGCACTACTACAGTTTTATTGACTAATGAATCAAAATTCTAAAAGCAGAAAGTTATGAAAAAATGAAATCATAATTAACAATTTGAACATGCTCTCTTTCTTCTAACTACCTCTAATTCAAAAATTAAGATTTGCCCAAGCACTCTTTCAATGCTGGCACAGTAAAGAGAAGAAAAAGTGCTTAAGACAAAAGAATTTTTCAAGAGGAAAATTGGGAAAAACCAAGATGGCAGCGGCATAGGTAAACACCTGAACTTGCTGCCTCACACAACCCCTTCAAAACTACAACTAAAGACAAAACTGACATCATCCAGAACCACAGAAAGGCTGGGTGAGTGGAAATTCTACAGCTAGAAGGAAAGAGAAAAGCACACTGAAACTCAGAGGAGCTGTGGAAGTAAAATGCCGAGGTATGGAGGTGCACGCAGAAAGGAGCTGGCAACTAAGTACATGGTTATCTATTTCAATTGCGAGGGAGACACAAGCTGCCAACTGCTCTGAACTGCAGTTCAAAGTGAAACTTCGGGGGCCCAGACTCATATGGAGAGAAACTGGACTGTCTGATATTGGGCTAGAACATGAAGGCAGCTTTTTCTCAGAGGTGCTTGCAGCAATTACTGAGGAACACTGAGACCCAGGGGATTCTTAGGGAAGGGCTGAGAGTCAGCCATTGCTGTTTGCTCCAACCTGTTGATTCCCTGAGACACCGCCCCACCCAAGCTATGTGCAGAAGCTTTTGTATATGAATGGCCTGATCTTTTGCAATCTAAAATTACCTAACAAACTGCAGCTGAGTCAGAGAGACCCAGCACATCCAAAAGAAGGCCCAAGGTCCCATAGCAGCTTGCATTGCTTCATACCTGGGCCTCATCTGGGCACTTTTAAACCCCAAACAAAGAAGAAGAATCTGCAGATATCCCCATAGCTCTTGCTGGGTGATCTCAGGCAGAGCTAAATTTGCACCTCTTAGAGACCCAAGAGCCAGTGGACTCAGTGGTCAGAGTGGGACCATCTAGATTACAGCATCTTAGATCCATAAGGGATACACTCAGGGTTCAGACTCAGTGAGCAACAAAGCTCCACTGAAGCAAACCTTTCCCTATAAGAGTGGCTCCAGCACAGAAGTTATCCTATAGTAGACACAATTGTCCTGTAGGTCAATTCCTCCCTGTGATACCAACAACAATCAAGGCTTAACTACAATAAGACTGTGCACACAGCCCACAAAGGGGTGCACAAAGAGTATCCACCTCAGGTAACTAAGGATGCTGAGCCACTGGGCCCTTTAGGACACCTAGCACACAAAGCCACTCTATCAACTCAGAGAAGCAGCCAAAAATGTAAGACAAAGAAAACAGGTCAGAAATGAAAGAAATGGAGGAAAGCTAATAACTTAATATAGAGTTCAAAATCACGGTTATAAGGTTTTTAAAGAATTTTCTAGAAAAGACTAATAAATTTAGTGAGACCTTCGAGGATATGAAAAAGGACCAACTAGAAATTAAGCATACACTGACTGAAATAAAAAAATAATATACAGAGATCCCCAATAGCAGACTAGAGGATCTTAAGAATCAAGTCAAAGATTTGAAATATAAAGAAGCAAAAAACACCAACCAGAAAAGCAAAAAGCAAAAAGAATCCAAAAATATGAAAATTGTGTAAGGAGCCTCTGGGACAACTTCAAGCATACCAACATCCAAATTATGGGAGTGCCAGAAGAAGAGAGAGAGTAAGATATTGAAAACCTATTTGAAGAAATAATGACAGAAAACTTCCCTTACCTGTCGAAAGAAATAAACTTACAAGTTCAGGAAGTGCAGAGAACCCCAAACAAAAGGAATCCAAAGAGGACTACACCAAGACACATCATAATTAAAATGCCAAGGGCAAAAGACAAAGAGAAAATATTAAAAGCAGCAAGAGAAAACAATTAGTTGCTTACCCATATGATCAGCTGATTTTTCAACAGAAACTATGTGGGTGAGAATGGAGTGGCAAGAAATATTCAAAGTGATGAATAGTAAGAACTTACAACCAAGATTACTCTACCTAGCAAAGCTATCATTCAGAATTGAAGATCATATAAATATCTTCACAGATAAGAAAGAGCTAAAAGAGTTCATCACTACCAAACCAGTATTATATGAAATGCTGAAGGTTATTCTTTCAGAGGAGAAGAAGTAAAAGAAAAAGTTAAAAATTATGAACAACAAATACATATCTATCAACAAGTGAATCTAAAAATCAAGTGAATAAAAAATCTGATGAACAGAATAATCTCGTGAATAGAATTAGGGGCATAGAAAGGGAGTAGACTGACAATTCTCATGAGTTGGGAGAGAAAATGAGGGGTTTGCGAAGAGTCTGGACAAAAATCATACACCTATGAATGAGGACAGTTGGGAGGGGGAATAAGGGCAGAGGGTGGGTGGGAAATGGGTGGAAACTGGGTGGAAAGGAGCTATGGGGGTAAAAAAGAGGAACAACTGTAATAACCTGAGCAATAAAAATTTATTTTTTTAAAAAAAGGAAAATTGATATTTGTATGCAAAAGTGTTAGCTAGGTTGTTTGCTATAAAATCTAGATTTTTTACACAGGATTTGAAATCTGTGTGCTGGTTCCAATAATCAAAATGCAGAGAAAGCATAATATACTAGAGGAAAAATAAGGCCTTATTTCTAGTCCTGGCTCCACCATCAGTAAATCCTATAATCCAGATAAAGCATTCAGTCTCTATGAACTTCAGTTTCCACATTCAGAGAGGGCATTGTGTTGACATTGAAATGCACATGACATATTGAGACTATTGTAGTGCCATTGCTCTACAATTGATAGTGCTAAATTAATATTTAGTAAACAAATGAATGAACCAGTGAAATGGCACAGAATAAAATGTTTCAGTAGTTTATTTATACTTCTGTAAAATTTAGCATACCAATTCTTGGTCAGTCAATCAGTTAACATTCATTTTGAGCACTTGTGAAAAGGGACCACAAAACAATCAAACATTCTGGTTGAGGAGATGATATGAACTATGTACTATATCCACATGTAGGTATAGACTAGCAATCTGATTAGCAACCTTGTCAAAAGGGAAAGCAGAAAGCAAGATCTGGTAAAGATTTCATAAGGAAGGAAATGGATTGAGATGTTGAACAGGTAAGGTTCATGTATTGGTAGATAAGGGATTTATGAGAAGACATAAAAAGAAAAAACGGTAAGTCATTTTAGTGGCAGAACAACTACATTCACTTTATTAGGAACAATATCTTGAAACAAATGAGGCTAGTGGGTGACCAGAAATTATTAATGGAGGAATTTTAATGATTAACAATTTATCATCTTTTTTTTTTGTCAAGAATATAAAAGGTAGAAAATATATCCTTAGATCTTCATGATCCAATATGGAAGCTACTAATCACATGTGGTTATTTAAATGCTTGAAATGTGTCTGTGTTGAGGTATAAGTATAAAATGCACATCCCATTTCAAAGACTTGGTGCCAGAAAAATAGGAATGAAAGATATCTCATGAATACATGTTATTAATTATATATTGGAATAATAATTTTGGGGATATAGTTATTAAATAAAATGTATAATTTAAAATAGTTTAACCTGGAAAGAACCAAGATGGTGGTGTAGGTAAGCACCTGTACTTGCTGCCTCCCACAACCACATCAAAATTACAACTAAAATACAGAAAAACTATCATCCAGAAACATGGGAAAGCTGGCTAAGTGGAAGTAGTACAACTGGAGAGGTTAGGAAGGAAGAGTATTGAGACAGTTAGGAGGTACAAAGGTAAGGAACAGGCTGATTCAGCACCAGATGTGCTGCTTTTTTAATCAGGAGAGAGATCGCTTCTTTGGAGGCCGACTGGAGGAGCAAGGAGTCACAGCCCCACATCAGAACCCCTGGCCAGGGCTCCAGAGCTGGTGAAAGATGTCCCTACAGACAGTAAGAACTACAGACTGTAAAAACAAGTGTGGATTGGGGCTGATACACACAAGCTGCTAGAGACCCAGCTGCTCCTCTTAAAAGGCCAGCATCATGAACTGATTTTACAAGCTCTTGCTTGCTCTAAGCTCCAGTGCCCATTGAGGTTCTTGGGAACACAGACACATATGGGGAGAAACTGGACTATCTAGCATCGGGGCAAAAACACAGGGGCAGCTTTCTTCTAGATGGAGGTGCTTGCAACAATCATTGTTCCCATGCTGGGACCTCCCCAACGCAGGGCTGGCTGTCTGGCAGACATTTCTGTTTGCTTTACCCTGGAGATTCCCTGAGACCCCACCCCACCCACTTACAACCCCATCCAAGCTGTATGCAGTGGCTTTTACATATCAATGGCCTATCTTTTCTCAGCCTAATATCTGTCCAACAAGCTGTAGCTGGGTCAGGGAGCCCCAAAGCTATCAATAAAAGGCCCAAGGCCGGCACCAACACCAGCCTGCCTTGCTTCACAGCTGGGCACTTCCAAACCTTATACAAGGAGGATAAATCTGCAGATCTCTCTGTAGCTCCTGCAGGGTGACCCCAGACAGTGGCTGACTTTGCACCTCCTTGGGGATTCAAGAGCCAATGTACCGAGTGGTCAGTGTGAGACCATCCAGATTATAACTCTTCACTTCTTTAAGTGATACACTCAAGGTGCAGACTCAGTAAGCAACAAAGTCCCACTTAAGCAAGTCCTGCTCCATATGGGTGTCTCCTGCATAGCATCTCTCCCACTAGAGTTGCATCTCATCCCCGTAGCCAATTGTCCTAGAAGTCAATTGATACCAACAGCAATCAAAGTTCAACTAGAATAAGACTATGCACACAGCCCAAAAGGAGTGCACCAAGAATGTCCACCTCAGGTGATTAGGGAGGCTAAGCCACTGGGCCCTATAGGATATCTACTACACAAGGCCACTCTATCAACTCAAGGAAACTTAGCAATTACCGAATATATAGAAACAAACACAGAGAAGCATCCAAAATGTGAAGACAAAGAATCATGTCACAAATGAAAGAAGTGGAAGAAAGCAAACTACTGGATATAGAATTTAAACCACAGATATAAGGTAATTCAAAAATCTTCTAGGAACCTCTGAGGAAATTAGTGAGACCTTTAAGTATTTTAGTGAGGATGCTAAAAAAATTAAATAAAAATAAATGGAAAAGGACCAGTCAGAAATTAAGTGTACACTGACTGAAATAAAGAATAATATACAAGGCATCAACAGTAAGCTAGAGGATACCAAGAATCAAGTCAATGATTTGTAATATGAGGAATCAGAAAATACCAAAACAGAAGAGAGAGAGAAAAAAAAGAAAATATTGTAAGGAGTCTCTAGGATAACTTCAAGCATACCAACATTTGAATTATGGGGTACCAGAAAAAGAGAGCAAGATATTGAAAACCTATTTTAAGAAATAATGACATAAAACTTCTCTTACCTATTAAAAGAAATAAAATTACAAGTTCAGGAAGTTGCAGAGAATCCTAAATAAGAAGAAACCAAAGAGGACTATACCAAGACACATCATAATTAAAATGTCAAGGGCAAAAGACAAAGAGAGAATAATAAAAGCAGCAAGAGAAAAACAGTTAGTTATCTACCAGGGAGTACTCATATGACTGTCAGCTGATTTCTCAACAGAAACTATGCAGGTCAGAATGGAGTGGCCAGAAATATTCAAAGTGATGAATAGCAAGAACCTATAACCAAGAATACTCTACCCAGCAAAGCTATCATTGAAAATTGAAGGTAGATAAAAAAAAAAAGCTAAAGAAGTTAATCACAACCAAACCAGTATTATCTGAAATGCTTAAGGGTGTTCCTTAAGAAGAGGAAGAAAAAGAAAAAGGTAAAGATAAAAAATTATGAATAACAAATATATATCTATCAATAAGTGAATCTAAAAATCAAGTGAATAAAAAATTTGATGAACAGAATAAACTGGTGAATGGAATAGAATCAGGAACATGGAAATGGAGCAGAGTGATATTTCTCAGAGAGAAGCGGGTGTGGAGGGGTGTAGGAAGAGATTAGACAAAGATCTTATATGCATGTATGCAAGTACCTATAAACACAGACGATAGGGTGGCAAGGGCCTGGGGTGGGGTGGGAACCAGGTGGAGGGGAGCTATGAAGGAAAAAGGAGGGACATCTGTAATAATCTCAACAATAAAGATTTAAAAATATAGTTTAACCTGTTTCTTTGTACTCTTTTAAGGGAGCTACTTAAAATTTTTAATTATATTGGTGACTCACCTTAGGTTTCTATTCAATAGTATTGCTTTACATAGCTCTCCCCAGTAACTGTTAGGACTAAGAGAAGAATACCCAGGGGATTAATTAACAGGTGGAATTGTAGGGAGGGATGAATCAACAAGACACAATAGAAAATGAACAATGGATGAAAGGAATATATAATAATTAATGCATATTCACCAATAAATTAATATATTAAAAGTTTATCTTTTGGAATGTCACTATGATTATAAAACATATAAATTAAATAAACTTAAATTCACAAATTGACATATTAGAAATTTCTATCTTATAATAATATCATAATTATAAAAGACATAAATTAAATTTAAAACTCTAGGCTTCCTGCCTAATATAGTTGTACTCAATAATCATATTTCTTTCCTATGTTTATAACTATTCCTGAATGTGAGAGCTCTGGGTGACCCTACATGTCTGCTTATCTCAAGCCTGAAGATTATCTGTAGATAGCTTCTTAAAAATTTTCACATCTAGTCATTTTGACAGCCTTAAATTTAACAGTCCAGAGCATATATTAAGTGCTCAATAAATATTTTTTTGAATAGGTAGAAGATACATTTGGAAAAAAGACTGTAATATAGATAGATAGATAGATAGATAGATAGATAGATAGATAGATATAAAAGTCTAATATGCTAAGTGTCCAACCATTTGATCAGTCATTATGATGTGCACTGACCAAGGGGCAGACGTTCCAACTGATAGGTTAGCCTGCTGCTGGGGTCTGGCCACTCAGGGCTGGGTGACGTGGGCTGGACACACTCCGGAACCCTTCCATGGTCCCTCCCTAGGCAGCCAACCTCCCACAGACACACCTAAGTCAAGGGATCTCTCTGGTGCATAAATTCATGCACTGGGCCTCTAGTAAGTAAAGTAAAAATAAATAGGCTCCAAAAGTATCCAGGAATTCCCATTAATAAAGAAGTAGGACTTGTAATGCATGAACTTATTTAGAGTTATCTACTCTGTTTTCATTGATCTATATGTTTTTATGCCACTGCCATATTGTTTTGATTACTGTAGCTTTGCATATATATTATTTTTAAATAATTCATTATTGTTGAAAGTATTCATATGTCCCTTTTCCCCCCATTGACCCTTTCCAGTTTCCTCCCCTCCCTCCACCCCCAGGCCTTAAGCATCCTATTGTCTGTGTTCATAGATTATGTATATATGCATTCAAGGTCTTTGGTTGATTACCTCCCACCTGCCCACCTTCCCCCATACATTATTTTTCTAATATATTTGAAGTCAGGAAGTGTGTTGCCTCCAGCTTTGTTCTTTTTTCTCAACATTTCTTTAGCTATTTCGGGGCTTTTGTGATTTCATATGTACAGTAGGATTGTTTTTCCTATTTCCGTGTAAAATGCTATTAAAATTTTTATAGGGATTACATTTTGAATCTGTAGATTGCTTTAAGTAGTATTGATATTTTAACAATATTTATTCTTCCAATCAATAAACATAGAATATGTTTCCACTTATTTGTGTCTTATTCAATTTCTTTCATCAATGTCTCATAGTTTTCAGTGTTGAGATCTTTCACATCCTTGATTAAAGCATTCCCAAGTATTTTATTCTTTGTAATACTATTGTAAATGGGATTGTTTTCTTAATGTCTTTTTCAGATAGTTTGTTTTTACCGTGTAGAGACAACTGATTTATTTATATTGTTTCTATATTCTGAAACTTCACTGAATTTGTTTATTAGTTCAAACAGTTTTTTCATGGAATTTTAGGGCTTTCAATATATTAAGATCATGTCATCTTCAAATGGAAACAATTTCACTTCTTTTTTTCAGTTTGGATGTCTTTATCTTGCCTAAGAGTTGAAGTGATAAGAATAGGAATCCTTGTCTTGTTTCTGATATTAGAGAAAAATCTTTGAGTATGATGTTAGCTGAGAGCTTTTAATATATGGCCTTTATTATATTTCTTATATACCTAATTCATTGAGAGGTTTTATCATAAATGGATTTTAAATTTTGTCAAATGCTTTTTTTGAATGTATTGAAATGATCAGAGAACAGCCAAGATGGCGGCATAGGTAAACACCTACACTGCTGCCTTGCACAACAATTTCAAAACTACAACTAAAAGACAGAACAGACATCATCCAGAACCACAGGAAAGCTGGCCGAGTATAAGTTCTACAACTAGAAGGAAAGAGAGGGGCTCACAGAAACCAGAGGAGCTGCAAAAAGCTGAGGTAGGGAGACGGGCGCGCTGAGAGAGCAGGTGCCCGAGTACCTGGCTGGCTTTCTCTGGCGGGAGGGAAATGGAGACTCCCAACGGCATTGAACCCCTTATCCTATGACACTAAACCCCAGATCCAGCTGAAACTCATACGGGGGAAGTTTGGACTGTGAAAAGGGAGAAGTGCATGAAAATTTAGGGGAGTCGCAAAAGATAGGTCTGGTCGTGGTCGCGCACACACACAGCACCACACGGAAGACAGAATGCTGATTGTGCTGCTGGCTTTTGCGACTGGGTGGGAGACAGACCCTCCCAACTGTGCCACTTCTGAGTCCACTGGGCCCCTGTTTTGGGCAAAACCCTGGAGATCTAGACTCAAGTGGTCCTGGTACACAGGGGAGCTGGAAAGGCAGCGGTCTAGAGGCACTGCGGGTGTGCACGCGCACAAGGACTGCTCCAGCGATTACCCAGTCACGTGAGACTCAGGGGCCGTGGAGGGCGGGGCCAACTGGAAGGCAAGGCGGTCCCTTAGGCCCTGACACTCCACCCATCCCAAGCTCAACAGAGGCTTCTGTGGTTTTGCAAGTACAGAAGTTTCCCCGACATAGTGAAAATGCCAAGACAAGGGAAGGGATCACAAACAAAAGGAATGGAGGGAAAAAAAAGACTGGATATAGAGTTCAAAACCACGCTTATAAGATTTTTCAAGAATATGCTAGAAAAGATGGATAAATTTAGCGAGAGCCAAGAGGAGATGCAAAAAAGCCTACAAGAGATGCAAAAGAGCCAACTAGAGATGTTAGAGATGATGCATAAATTTAGCGAGTCCCAAGAGGAGATGAAAAAGGACCAACTAGAGACACTGACTGAAATAAAAAATATACAGAGTCCTAACAGCAGACCAGAGAAAGGCAAGAATCAAGT
>PVJN01011960.1:0-47099 GCA_004026805.1 Lasiurus borealis
CATCTATCTACCATTAGAAAATCTTGTTCTGAACTGTTTGAAATCTCTAGGGATGGAAGCAGATGCTATAAATGGAATTTCTTTCCCATAAACTGGGACCATCTAGGAAGAGCCTGTGGTAATTATGAGAATATTTTAAGAGATCCAAGGTTTTGTAGGAGCTATTTTACATTTTGGTTCCTAATTCTGTATTTATATTATGCTGTGTGCATTTAATTTGGCTTTCTTCACATTCTTCAAGTAGTTTTAAGACAATGCTATGCTGAAGCAAGTTTGTATTTTGGAGTTGCTGTTAGAACAGAATGCATTTAGTTGGAATCAGTGTTATCTATAAATCAGACAAATATATTTTTCCTTTATGAGAACTGGGGTAAAGGGTTTAATAACATGAGTAAATTCAGAGTTTCCACTGCTAGGGATAGTGTGTCCCTGTTTGTCTAAGAACATGCAACAAGAAATTTTAAAACATACAATACCTGACTACTGAATTTATTCAGGGGCATTGACCTCTTTTCACTTAGACTGTCAAATAAAACATGACAACAGCCAACGCAATAGCCATCTGGTTTCAATGAATCAAAATTATACCTATACTAGTGGCATAGTGCATATTTGTGCACATGGAGCGGGGGATGTTCCTCAGCCCAGCCTGCACCCTCTCCAATCTGGGACCCCTCAATGGATGTCCTACTGCCAGTTTACAGGGATTGGCTTAACCCGGCAGTGGAACATCTCTCTAGCAATCCGGGACTGCTGGCTCCTAACCACTCACCTGCATGCCTGCTTGCCTAAATGCCCCTAACCACTCTGCCTTCCAGCCTGCTTGTCCCCTATTGCCCCCTGCCACCAGCCTGCTCACTCCCACTGCCCTCCTGATGGCCTGCTCACTCCAAACTGGCCCCCATGCTGTCCTGATCACCTCCAACTGACCCCACTGATGGCCTGCTTGCCCCCAACTGGACCCCCTGCTGGTCTGCTTACCCCAGTGACCCCGCCCCCCACCAGCCTGATCACCCACAACTGCCATCCCATTCTGGCATGACCAACCACAACTTCCCTCCCCTCTTGGCCTCTAACCACCTCTACCTCAGCCCCGCCACCATGGCTTTGTCCAGAATAACATCCAGAAGGTCTCCTGGAAGGTCTCCCAGTCTAATTAGCATATTACCCTTTTATTAGTATAGAAGACAAAGGTCTGGTGCACAGGTGGGGACCAACTGGTTTGCCCTGAAGGGTGTCCTGGATCAAGTTGAGGGTCCTGCTGGGGTTCCTGGGCAGGCTGGGTGAGGGAATGGTGGCTGTTTGCAGGTTGGCCATGGCCTCTAGTGACCCAAGCTCCCAGCCCCTCCTTTTTTGCTTTTTTTATTTTAAAGTTCCTCTTTAAGATGAGTCCAGGGCTGGCTGGAAGTGGGTATCTGGCATTTATTTGTCTTCTATAATTGAAACTTTGTAGCCTTGAGCAGAGGCCAGGGCCAGCCCAGCAGGCAAGAAGCTTGTCTTCCTCCATCATGGGGAGGCAACCCAAGCCTCCTGCTCACTCCAGCTCCATGGCTGCTGCCATCTTGGTTGGGTTAATTTGCATACTTGCTCCTGGTTGGCTGGTGGGCGTGGCTTGTGGGTATAGCAGGGGTACAGCCAATTTGCATATTTCTCTCTTCTTTCATTTATTTATTTATTTATTTATTTATTATTTTTTTATACATATCTCCTCATTCCCCCCTCCCTCCCAGGCATACCACAAACCCCTAGGGTCTATGTTCATTGGTTATGCTTATATGCATTCATACAAGTCCGTTTATTGAACTCTTATCAGACATCCCCTGAGGGGTCCCGGATTTCAAGGGGGTGCAGGCCAGGCTGAGTGATGCCCAGCATGCACAAATTAGGTGCACAAGGCCTCTAGTGTTTTATAAAGTCTTATAATATGTTTCTGTACTCAGAATGTGTAGTGAGGCAAGTTATAGTTTAGATAACATTGTGTGTGTTTTTTTCAATTTATTTATAAAATATTACATTGCAATATAATTAATCTAGGTAAGTAAAATTTTTTCATACTTTTACCTTATTTAAATCCTTTGGTATTGTAGATATGAGTATGAGAGGATTAATAGTGAAGGTAAACCTATTCCTAAGCTGGGGGGAGGTCAATGGTGAAAGAAAGGAGTACTACTATTTGTAATACTTTAAACAATAAAATAAAAAAATTAAAAACCTATTCCTAGTGTATTAACTAAATACCATCTTTAGCCTCTTCTTCCAGCAAACACTAGGGAAAGGCTGGTGTCACTCCAGAATTTTGCTTTATTACACACACACACACACACACACACACACACACACACACCTCACATTTACTTTGGCACCCAGATTTAAATAATAAATATTTCTCTTTCTCCTTCTTCTATCTTCTATTCCCTCTCTCTCCTTCCACCCCATGTTTCTCACAAGCACACTCTAGGTTTGGTAGGGATAGGGTAGGCCCTATATAAACAATTAACTTAAAAAAATAACAAAAGAGCAGTACCCTCAGAGTAGCTATCTAATTTGAGGTCACCATTAATCACAATTAGAAATTAATGGCAGAAGTGTTTGCAGAAACACACAATGAATGTAGTATTTGGCTACAACTAGAAAGGGATAGAAGAAAAGACAAAATATTCAAAACTCCAAAATAAGAGCAAAATAGCAAAAGTTAAAAGTGACAAATTGGAGGAGAAACCAAGATGGCAGCATAGGTGAATACTTAAACTGCTGCCTTGAACAACAATTACAAAACTACAATGAAAAGACAGAATGGGTATCATCCAGAACCACAGGAAAGCTGGCTGAGTGGAAATTCTACAACTAGAAGTAAAGAGAGGGGCTCACAGAAACTCAGAGGAGCTGCAAAAAGCTGAGGTATGGAGACACATGCATGGAAAGGATGGGAGGTGGAGTGCCTGGCTGGTTTCCTTTAGCAGGAAGGAGACTGAAACTCCTGACTGCACTGAACTCCAGATCTGACTGCAATGAACCCCAGTTCTAGGCAAGACTCATATGGGGGTACTCTGGACTGACAGGAAAAGGAAGGAGTGCATGGAAATTTAGGAGAGCCGCAAAAAGGCAGAAGTCTGGAGGCACATGAGTGCACACACAGAGGGCTGACTGCTGATTGTGAAGCTGGATTCCTCAAGTGGGAGGGAGACAGAACCTCCCAAATGCATTGAAATACACTTCCAACTGCACTGAACCCCAGTTTAAGGCGAGACCCTGGAGACCCAGACTCATATGAGTCCCCAGAGTGCATGGAAACTCAGCAGAGCCGGAAACGCAGAGGTCTGGAGGTGCATGTGCATGCACACAGAGAGGGCTGCAGTGATTACTGAGGGACACTGAGACCCAGGAAACGCGTAGGGCAGGGCTGAGAGGAAGCCAAGGCTGTCTCTGCTCAGCCCCGAGACTGCCCCATTTAAGCTGAACAGAGAGGCTTTTGCAATTTTGAAAGTTTTGTATAAGGCTGAGTCCAGCACAGAAGTTTTTCCTGCATAGACACAGCTGATCCTCACAATCAATTGGCTTGAAGGTCAACCCCCCCCACCATGATATCAACAACAATCAAGAATTAACTACAACAAGGCTGTACATTCCACAAAAGAGTGAATCAACAGAGTCCACCTAAGGTAACTGGGGAGGCGGAGCCACTGTTCCATATAAGACACCTGGCACATAAAGCTATTGTACCAACTCAGGGAAACAGCAAAAATGCAGAGACAAAGGAACTTATCACAAATGAAAGAAATGGAGGAAAACAAACGAAGGGATGTAAAGTTCAAAATCACGGTTATAACGTTTTTCAAGAATTTCCTAGAAAAGATGGATAAATTTAGTGAGACCCAAGAGGGGATGAAAAAGCTCCAACTAGAAATTAAACATACACTGACTGAAATAAAAAAAATATTATCCAGAGACCTAAAGGAACATAAGAATCAAGTCAAAGATTTGAAATACAAAGAAGCAGAAAACACTCAACTGGAAAAGCAAAAAGAAAAAACGAATCCAAAAATTTGAAGATAGTATAAGGAGCCTCTAGGACAACTTCAAGCATACCAACATCAGTATTATGGGGGTGCCTGAAGAAATGAGAGAGCAAGATACTGAAATCCTATTTGAGGAAATAATAACTGAAAACTTCCCCCACCTAGTGAAAGAAATAGACTTACAAGTCCAAGAAGCACACAGAACCCAAAACAAAAGGAATCCAAAGAGGACCACACCAAGACACATCATAATTAAAATACCAAGAGCAAAATACAAAGAGAGAATCTTAAAAGCAGCAAGAGAAAAACAGTTAATTACCTACAAGGGAGCACCCATAGGATTGTCAGCTGATTTCTCAACAGAAACTTTGCAGGCCAGCCAAAACTGGTTTGACTCAATGGATTGAGTGTCGGCCTGTGGACTGAATGGTCCCAGGTTCGATTCCAGTCAAGGGCATGTATCCTGGTTGCAGGCACATCCCCAGTGTGGGGGGGGTGGTACAGGAGGTGGCTGATCAATGTCTCTCTCATCGATGTTTTTGACTCTCTATCCCTCTCCCTTCCTCTCTGTAAAAAATTAACAAAATATATTTAAAACAAAAGCTTTGCAGGCCAGACAGGAATGGCAAGAAATATTCAAAGTGATGAATATCAAGAACCTACAACCTAGGTCAAAAGACAAGTCCCAGCACAGCTATCATTCAGAATTGAAGGTCAGATAAATAGTTTCACAGATACGAAAAAGCTAAAGGAGTTCATCAACACTAAACCAGTATTATATGAAATTCTGAAAGGTACTCTTTAAGAAAAAGAAGAAGAAAAAGGTAAAGATAAAAATTATGAACAACAAATACATATCTATCCACAAGTGAATTTAAAAATCAAGTGAATAAAAAATATGAACAGAATAAACTGGTGAACATAATAGAATCAGGGGCATAGAAAGGGAATGGACTGACAATTCTCAGGGGGAAATGGGGAGCGGGATGCAGGGAGAAGCTGGACAAAAAGCCATACACCTATTGATGAGTAAAATGGGGGGGGGTAGAAACAGAGGGAGGGGTTGGATCCAGGTGAAGGGGAGCTATTTGGGGATGGGGAAGAGGAACAAATGTAATAATCTGAACAATAAAGATTTATTAAATTTTTAAAAAGTGACAAATTATCCTCACTAGAATATATCAGAATAATAGCATGATCTCAGAAAATAATCTAGTCTGATAGGAATTTGGAAAATTTTCTTTTTATTTAAGTCTGAACTTGTTTTGAATTCATGGCAGGGAGGGAGCATAAAATTCTGTTTTAAGTTTATTTTAATCTTTATTGTTTAGATTATTACAGATATTTCTTTCCCCTCTCCACAGCTCCCCTCCACCTGGTTCCCACACTACCCTATGTTTTCACCACCCCCCGTCCTAGTTCATAGGTATAAGATTTTTGTCCAATTTTTTCTGAACCCGCACACCATCTTCCCCCCAAGAATTGTATCTGCTCCCTTTCCTTGCCCCTGATTCTATGTCAATCTCCAGTTTATTCTGTTCATCAGATTTTTTATTCATTTGATTTTTAGATTCACTTGTTGATAGATATGTATTTGTTGTTCATAATTTTTATCTTAACTTTTTCTTATTCTTCCTCTTCTTAAAGAATACTTTTCAGCATTTTATGTAATGCTGGTTTGGTGGTGATGTGCTCCTTTAGCTTTTTCTTGTCTGCTAAGCTCTTTATCTCAATTCTAAATAATAGCTTTGCTAGGTAGAGTAATCTTGGTTGTAGGTTCTTGCTGTTCATCACTTTAAATATTTCTTGCCATTCCCTTCTGGCCTGCATAATTTCTGTTGAGAAATCAGCTGTCAGTTTTATGGGTACTCCCTTATAGGTAATTAACTGTTTTTCTCTTGCTGTTTTCCATATTCTCTCTTTGTAGTTTCTCCTTGGTGTTTTAATTATGATGTGTCTTTGTGTGGTCCCTTATCAATTCCTCTTATTTGGGGTTCTCTGCACTTTCTGGACTTGTCTTTTGACCTTGGTATTTTAATTCTGATGTGTCATGGTGTGGCCCTCTTTGGATTCCTCTTGTTTGGGGTTCTCTTTGCTTCCTGTACTTGTAAGTCTATTTTTTTTTTCACCAGGTAGGGGAAGTTTTCTGTCATTATTTCCTCAAATAAGTTTTCAATATATTGCTTTCTCTCTTCTTCTGGCACCCTCATAATTTGGATGTCCATATGCTTGAAGTTGTCCCAGAGGCCCCTTACATTATCTTCATATTTTTGGATTCTTTTTTCTTTTATACTTCCAATTGGGTGTTTTTTGCTTCCTCATATTTCAAACCTTTGATTTGATTCTTGGGATCCTCTGGTCTACTATTGAATCTCGGTATATTATTCTTTATTTCAGTCAATGTGTGCATAATTTCTGACTGGTCCTTTTTTTTTTTAGAATTCTCACTAAAATTCTTGAAGGTCTCACCAAGTTGTTCGAAAGTCTCACTAAGTTCAGAGGTTTTTAGAAGATTCTTGAGTAACCTTATAACTGTGGTTTTGAAGTCTATATCCAGTAGTTTGCTTTCCTCATTTCTTTCATTCATGACATGTTTCTTTGCCTCTGCATTTTGGCTGTTTCCCTGTGTTGATAGAGTGGTCTTTTGTGGTAAGTGTCCTATAGGGTCCATTAGTTCAGCCTCTTCAATCACATGAGTTAGACTCTTGGTACACCCTTTTGTGGGCTGTGTGCCCAGTGTTGTTGTAATTAAGTCTTGATAGCTGTTGGTATCATTGGGAGCAATTGATCTCCAGACCAATTGGCTGTGAGGACCAGCTGTGTCTACACTAGAGGACTGTTGTGCAGAAAGTACCCTTATGGGGCAGGGCTTGCTTCAGTGGGGCTTTGGTGCTCACTAAGTCTTCCCCTTTAGTGTGTGTCTTATAGATGTGAAGAGTTGTAATCTGGTATGGTCTCACACTGACCACATGGTACACTGGCTTTTGTATCTCCAAGGAGGTGCAAAGTCAGCCACTGTCTGAGGTCACTCAGCAGGAGCTACAGAGACATTTGCAGATTCCTCCTCTTTGTATGGGGTTTGGAAGTGCCCAGATGAGACCCAACTGTGAAGCAAGACCAGCTGATGTTGCTGAACTTGGGCCTTCTTTTGGAAGCTCTGAGGCTCTCTGACTTAGCTACAGTTTGACAGGTGTCAGGTGGAGAAAGGACAGGCCATTCATATTTAAAAGCTGATAGGCACAGCTTGGGTGGGGTTGTAAATTGGAAGGCCGGTGTCTCAGAGAATCACCAGGGTGAAACAAATAGCAATGGCTGCCAGTCTGCCAGTCTGCCCTGCACTGGAGAGGTTCCAGCGTCTCCATGTCTGGTGCCCCCACCCAGGAACAATGATTGCTGTGAGCACCTCTAAGAGAAAGCTGTCCTTGCATTCTGGCCCAATGCCAGACGGTCAAGTTTCTCCCTTTATGAATAAGTTTAGGTCCCCAGAGTCTTGCCCATAACTGGAGTTCAGAGCAATCAGGAGCTTGTATCTCCCTCCTGATTGAAAAAAAAAAAAAAAACAACAACAGAGAACCTGGTTGCCAGCCTGTTCCTTGCGTGCCTCCTCACCTCCACACCTCCAACCTGTCTCAATGAGCTTTTTTCTTTCCTTCTAGTTGTAGAACTTCCACTCACCCAGATTTCCCACAGTTTTAGATGATAGTTGTTTTGTCTTTTAGTTGTAGTTTTGATGTCATTGTGGGAGGCAGCAAGTACAGGTGTTTACTTATGCTGCCATCTTGGTTCTCCCAAAATTCTTTATTAAATTCAGAAAATATTTTGATTAAAATGTTGATGATGGATTTTGAACTGAGATTTGCTAAAAAAAAAAAACTTGATTGTTGTTGTTAAGTAAAATATTGGGGTGAAACCCTGAAAAAATATTATCTAAAGCAACCAGAACAATGACTTGAATGCAGTAGACTCTTAAATATGTATTAGTCAATTGATTAAATATTTTAAAGTTTCAAGTTGAAAAAATAGTTGAAGTATCTACTCTAATTAAAATTTTCTCATTTTACAAATGGAAACACTGTGGTCCAGAGAAGTTGAGTGACTTGCCAAGGTTCATGTATGTATGAATATGTTTATGTACTAAATTTCTCATATGACAGATATCAGATGCCTCTATCTATATTGGTTTTAAAAGATTTTTATAAAACTAGAGGCCTTGTATGCGGAATCTGTACACTGGGTAGGGGGGTCCCTCAGCCTGGCCTGCATCCTCTCGCAGTCCGGGGCCCCTCAGGAGATGTTCGCCTATCAGCTTGGGGAATGGGCCTAAGACAACAGTTAGAAATCCCTCTCACAGTCTGGGACCTCTCACTCTTTACCATCCCCCTGTATGCTGCTCCTTAGTACTCAGCTTGCTGCTCCTTAGTGCTGTCATGGATTCAGGAGAGGCTCCTGCCACCATCACTGTGCTCACCAGCTGTGAGCCCTATTTTTCTGTGTAGTTGTCTGTGGGCCAACTGCTATATTCTTCTCACTTATGGCGAGCTGCATGTGAAGGAAGAGTGTGCTGTCATGGAACACAGAGAGCTGACTGGAGCTAAGGGGAGTGGTTGGGACCATGGGGTGAGAGGTGGACACAGAGGACACTACCTCTCCCAATGTGGGGAGGGCTAGCTGGCCTTCATCTGCCTGACCCCACCCAGGGAGGGACCAAGCATGCTGTCTGCCTCTCCATTCTCCGTCCTTCTGTCTGTGACACCTGTCATCCTTTTCAGGTTTCTCCCAAAGTGAATTCAGTTCAATCCCTGAATATAAAGAGGCATGGTGGGGAGAGAGGCTCTACTCCTGTGCCTCCTGATTCCCAGCAACAGGACCTGGTCTCAGGACAGTGGCCACAGCTGCAGATCATAGATCTGTTTCAATAATAGTTGGGAATGCAGACTTTCATATGAGCCCTTATTCCAAAAGTTGGAAGTTTAGTCACATTGTGGCAAAGACACCTTCAAGAGTAACATAAGTAGGTAAAATCAAGGCCAAACTGGGCCATTTCCTCATCCAGTCTCTCTAAGGTGCATGCACAGAACCAGGTCTCAGCTCTTTGTAGGACACTTCCGGGTTGTCGCTATTTTTTTAAGCCTAAAGGACAGTAGTCTGTCTCCATTCTTATTCTTTGGGATATTTTCATCATTGGATAAAAGGATACATACATTGGGGCAATCCTCTCGGGATACAATATTCCAGTTGCACCCATGTGATGATGACATCGCCCCTCAGAGGGAGGAAGACTACATATGGGGAGCAGGGAATTCTGAAAACCAAAGCAAAGGTTCAGAACATAGAAGAAGTCCTTCATGCTCTTTTGAGAAACTTGGACTCCTTCCTCTGCGGTTACATGCCAGGCAGTCACTCAGAAATATCTTCGGATCAGCCAATTTATGGAATTCTCCCTTCTCTCTGTTCTCCTGAGCCAGACTCTGGACATTGACTGTAGCATTCTTTTGGTCATTATTTTGTTTTTTTCCAAAATGTTACAAAGGTTATATGAATATAATATACAAATATGTGGCCTCCTTTGTAGAAACAGGGAAGGAAGGGGTGGTTAAGTAAGGCACATGGAGCACAGCAAGCATTAGCTGTGGGGAGGGCCAGGAGGAGAGGAGGTTGGTATTGAGGCTTAGGCCTTAGAGCAGTGGTTCTCAACCTGTGGGTCGCGACCCCTTTGGTCACCTAAGACCATCGTAAAATGCAGATATTTACATCACGATGCATAACAGTAGCAAAATTTCATGGTTGGGGGTCACCACCACATGAGGAACTGTATGCAAGGGCCGCGGCCTTAGGAAGGTTGAGAACCACTGCCTTAGAGCCATTGCTGGGGAAGTAGAGATCCCCTCTGGGTGTCATGTTCTGAGGCTGAACTAATTGGTCAATCTGAGGCAGAGATGGGTGGCCTTATCAGCCCTCTTTGATGCTGTTTACAGTTTTCCACCCCAGCTCTATTATAAAACTTCAGAGCTCTGGAGGCCCTGGAATGGGGTGAGAGGAAGTGAGTAGGGTAAGTTTGAAAGCCAATATCCCTGTGTGGTGAGGGATGGCCGGAGGCACTGGTGAGAGGTAGCAGGGGAAGAGATCTCATAGATACCCTTCTGTGGATGCCACAGGTGAAGGAGGTCAGAGGAGTAGGATAAGGAGGGAGCACCATGGCCCCAGCCTCTTAGGCATCCCTGTCTGTCCTATGCAGTGCACATAGAGAAAAGGGATTGCCTTTGAGGAGGGCCAGGCCAGGCCAGGTGACCATATTGAGTTCTGCCAGAGGTGATGGTCCTCCCCCTGAGATGCCTTCTAACCAATGATGGACCCAGGCCTGACTCCCACCACTGCTGCCACCAGGACCCAGGTGTTAGATCTTCCATCTGGTCATGACGGCCCTAGGCTATTATTAGTATAGATTAAGTACATGTTACATTGTGTAATTAAGTTATGATGAGCTCTGCTACAAAATAACCCACTAATGCAATTATATAATTACTGGGAAAGGGCTTTTCAGTAAAAACTGGGGGGAGGGTAAGAGAGAGAGAGAGATGGAGGGAGAGAGAGAGAGAGCGAGAGAGAGAGAGAGAATGATCTTATAGCCAGTAATGCCTATTCAGAACAAAATCTTTTTCTTAAACTAGAAATTGAAACAATAAGCTGTATAACTGGAGATGTTTTCCCATTAAATGCTATAAAAATCTTTGACTTTATTAAGTATTTAATTTTAAATAAATAACCAAAATTTTGGTCTTCAAGAAAAGATAGAAGAAAAGGACTATAAAATATTTAGCAATCATCTGACCTTTGGTTCTGAGGTCCTTAATGCTTATTACTAATCAGATGAATTTTCGCCAATGTCAATCTACCACCACAATGTGCATATGTCCACTTTAGTAATATAAAAGCTAACATTTATCAAATGTTTACTCTGTGTGTCAGGCATTACTCCATAAGTTTTACATGTATAAGTTATTTAATTCTCACATCAGTTTTATTAAGTTAGGTACTATTATTGTCATCTTGTTATTACATATAAGGACACTGATATACAAAGAATATAATTCATCCAAATTTACATAACTCATAACTAGCGGCACTCAAAAATTAACCCCAACCTGTCTCGAGTATTCCCATGTTTAATAATTTATGTGAATAAAGTGGAGATAAATAGAAGCTAGCCTTTATTTTTTGTTCACTTCCTAATATGCTGAACTTTCATGGAAATTAAAAATAAAGAAATTTATCTAGAAATGTTCATTTATATTATAAACTGTGAAGAATAAATATCATGACCAAAAGAAATATTATCTCCCCCCCCCAAATAACATATGATAATGAAGACAGTGGAATTGTAGCTTTTTAAAAAGCAAGACATCAGTATATGGAGACTCCAGTGTAAAATGGCAGCTGGCAGGACGGAGGAAGTGAGTGAGGAAATGAAAGGAGAGTGTGTGGATGTGTGTGGTGTGTGTGTGAGTGAGTAAGGCACAGTTGAGTCTCGCAGGAGCAGCAGAAGCTAGCAGTCCAGGCTCTCTTGGACAAGAAGAGATGGCCACCGCAGCAAGCACTCACCAGACTGCGGGACTCCAGTGTGGAGCCCACCCCATCTTGAAGGGGAAAACAGCCTTTCTTTGGGAACTCATCAACAACACCAACCAGATAGGCCTTGGATCTTCTCTCTGACCCAACAGACACTCCAGCCAGTGTCCTGTTGCCATAGCCGCAGACCCTCAGATCTTGGGACCTCCAACTCCAAATCAATAAGTGCAACCTCCCCCTCCCCAGCAACATAGGTATGGTTGCAGCACACTCTCATCAGCGTGTTTACAGAGAACCCACGTAGGCACATTTGCAGTGCGTTTACAGTGCACCATCAGCACCATGTTTCTGATAGTCCACTTCCTAGACAGTGCCTGGGAGCCACTGGGAGCCCCTGCACGTGTGATTTTATAACTCTGGGCACCACAGTCATACCTCTCCAGAGTGTAAGCCCCCTGAACCACATCATCCCAACAGACGTATTCTTCATGCCATTGTGAGTCCACGCTGGGCACACTTGATATCAATTAAGGGTGCAAAACAGCAAAAATAGGGACACTCCCTTCCATGGCTCCTGATTTCTAGATACCACAGTTGTGCCGCTCAAACTCCCAGATCTACATCAAGAGAACCCAAATAGCTCAAGTAGAGAACTACAATAGAATAACAAGCACAGAAGAACTGAGAGAATACACCAGTAGCACCAACCCCCCCCAAAAAAAAAAAAAAACTGTGTAGGAATGCAATTGGATCTGCAATTAAAATGGGAAGACAAAAAAGCAATCCCCAAAGGAAAGAGAAAGAGGAATCAACAGAAAGGGAGTTAAATGAAATTGAAGCCAGCAGCTTATCAAAGAAAGAATTGAGTAATGGTTATAAGGATGTTTAAATGGATGGATGACAAATACACACAACTCAATGACAAATACACAAAACTCAATGAGAACTATAAGGAGCTTAAACTATAAGGAGAATGTCACCAACATGAAAAGAAACTAAGAGGAGATGAAGAATGACATGGCTGCAATAAGAAACTCAATGGAAATCCTAAACAGTAGACTAGAAGAGGCTCAAGACCACATCAGCGAATCAGAAGACAAGTAGGAAAAAAAATACACAAACACAGCAGCAACTGGAAAAAAGACTTAAAAAACAAGAAGAGAGCACAAGGAAGCTTTGGGAAGACACAAAATGAAACAACATTTGCTTAATAGGGATACCAGAAGGAGAGAAAGAGAAGCAAGGAATAGAAAACCTATGTGAAGAAATAATGACAGAAAAATTCCCTGATATTGGCAAGAAAAATACTATGCAATGCCAAGAAGTACACAGAGTCCCAAACAAGCTGAACCCTGAAAGACTGACACCAAGACACATCAAAATTAAATTGGCGAACACTAAGGACAAAGTAAGAACCTTAAAGGCTGCCAGAAAGTTACCTACAAGGGATCTCATAATAGAATATCAACTGACTTCTCAAAAGAAACACAAAAGGCCAGAAGGGAATGGAGTGAAATATATAAAGTGATGCAAAGAAAGGGTATGAACCCAAGAATACTATACCAACCAAGGCTATCATTCAAAATTGAAGATGGAATCAGGAGCTTCCGAGACAAAAAAAAAAGGGGGGGGTGCTAAGAGAGAATACAAGATGGCAGCATAGGTGAGCATCTAAACTGCTGCCTCGCACAACAATTTCAAAACTACTACTAAAAGACAGAATGGACATCATCTAGAACCACAGGAAAGCTGGTTGAGTGGAAATTCTACAACTAAAAGGAAAGATGGGGGAATATGGAGACCCAGAGGAGCTACAAAAAGCTGAGGTATGGACACGCGTGTGTGGAGAGGATGGGTGGCAGAGTGCCTGGCTAGCTTCCTCTGGCAGGAAGGAGATGGGAGACTCCCAACTGCACTGAACCCCTTATCCTATGGCACTGAACCCCAGGTCTGACCAAAATCATATGGGGGGAGTTTGGACTGTGAAAAGGGAGAAGTGTATGGAAATTTAGGGGAGTCATGAAAGGGCAGAAATCTGGTGGCGTGCACAGCACTGCACGCAGAAATAGGTGGGAAACAGAGCCTCCCAACTGTGCCACTTCTAACTCCACTAAACCCCAGTTTCAGGTGAGACCCTGGGGACCCAGACTCATATGGTTCCGGAGTGCAGGGGAGCTGGAACAGCAGCGGTCTAGAGGCACTGAACATGTGCACAGGGACTGCACCAGGGATTACCCAGAGACACGTGAGACCCAGAGGACACATAGGGTGGGGGTCGACTGGAAGGCAAGGTGGTCCATTAAGCCCTGAGACTCCACCCCTCTTAAGCTCAACTGAGAGGCTTTTGCAGTTTTGCAAGTCTTGTATCATAAGGCTGAATCCAACACAGAAGTTCTCCCAGCATAGTGAAAATGCAGAGAAAAAAGAAGAGATCACAAACAAAAGAAATGGAAGAAAACAAACGACTGGATATAGAGTTCCAAAGCACGATTATAAGGTTTTTCAAGAATTTCCTAGAAAAGATGGATAAATTTAGTGAGACCCAAAAGGAGATGAAAAAGGACCAACTAGAAATGAAAAAGGACCAATGAGAAATTAAACATACACTGATTGAAATAAAAAATATTATATAGAGACCTAACAGCAGACTAGAGGAACACAAGAATCAAGTCAAAATTTTGAAATATAAAGAAACAGAAAACATTCAACTGGAAAAGCAAGAAGAAAAAAGAATCCAAAAATGTGAAGGTAATATAAGGAGCCTCTGGGACAATTTCAAGCATACCAACATCATAATTATGGGGGTGCCAGAAGAAGAGAGAGAGCAAGATACCGAAAACCTACTTGAAGAAATAATGACTGAAAGCTTCCCACACCTGGTGAAAGAAATAGACTTACAAGCCCAGGAAGCACATAGAACCCCATATCAAAGGAATACAAAGAAGACAACACCAAGACACATCATAATTAAAATACCAAGAGCAAAAGACAAAGAGAGAATACTGAAAGCAGCGAGAGAAAAATAGTTAATTACCTATAAGGTAGCACCCATAGGATTGTCAGCTGATTTCTCAACAGAAACTATGCAGGCTACATGGGAGTGGCAAAAATATTCAAAGTGATGAATAGCAAGAACCTGCAACCAAGAATACTCTATCCAGCAAAGCTATCATCCAGAATTGAAGGGAAGATAAAGAGCTTCACTGAGAAGAAAAAGCTAAAGGAGTTACTCAACCCCAAACCAGTATTATATGAAATGCTGAAAGGTACTCTTTAAGAAGAGGAAGAAGAAAAAGGTAAAGATAAAAATTATGAACAACAAATACATATCTATCAACAAGTGAATCTAAAAATTAAGTGAATTAAAAATTTGAGGACAGAATACATTGGTGAATATAATAGAATCAGGAGCACAGAAAGGGAGTGGACTGATAATTCTCAGGGGGAAAGGGGTGAGGCGGGTGCAGCAAGAGACTGGATAAAAATCATACACCTATGGATGAGGTCAATGTGGGGGGAGGTAAGAGTAGAGGAAAGGGAGGGAGCCAGGTAAAGGGGAGCTATGGAGGGAAAAAAAAGAGAAAAAAATGTAACAATCTAAACAATAAAGATTTAATTTAAAAAAGGGGGGGGGGCTAAGAGAGTTTATCACTACCAAGCCAACAATTCAAGACATGCTAAAGAGACCTGTAAAAAGAAGCAAGAGAAGCAAGAAAAAACACAAACACTAAGGAAATATATGACAACAAACATGAACTTGTCAATAATAGCATTAAATGTTAATGGGTTAAATGCACCAATTAAAAGACATAGGGTAGCTGAATGGATAAGAAAACATGATCCATATAGTTTCTATCTACAAGAAACCCATCTTAGAGCAAAGTACTCACACAGACTGACAGTGAAGGGATGGAAAAACATTTTTCAGGCAAATAGAAATGATAAAAAAGCTGGGGTAGTGATACTTATATCTGATAAAATAGGCCTCAAAGTAAAGGCCTTAACACGATATAAGGAAGGCCACTACATAATACTAAAAAGAGCAATTCAACAGGAAGATATAACTCTGATAAACAAATATGTACCCAGTACAGGAGCATCTAAATACATAAAAACACTCCTAGAAGATATCAAGGGAGAGATCAACAACCATGCAATCATAGTAGGGGACTTTAATACACAACTGACATCACTGGATAAATTCTCTGGACAAAAAGTCAGGAAAGAAACAGCAATTCTAAATAACGCACTAGATCAGATGGACCTAATTTACATCTTCAGATCATATCACCTCAAAGCCATGGAATATACGTTCTCAAGTGCACACAAGAGACCACATATTGGGTCACAAGCAAAGTCTCCCCAAATTCAAAAAGATTGAAATCATATAAAACATTTTCTCAGACCACACTGGCAAAAGATTAGAAATAAACTGTAATAAAAAAATTCCAAAAAATTCAAACACTTGGAAGTTGAATAGCATGTTACTAAACAATAATTGGTTTATAAATGAATCAAAGAAGAAATTAAAAATATCTGGGAGACCAATGATAATAAAAACAAAAAATGCAAATGCTATAGAACATAGTGAAAGCAGTGATGAGAGGGAAATTTATAGCCCGACAGGCTTACTTCAAAAAACAGGAAACAATGGTAATGTATCATCTAAGTCAACAACTCAAAGAATTAGAAAGAGAGCAACAAGAAAAGCCCACTGTGAGCAGAAGGAAGGAAATAATAAAGATCAGAGTAGAAATGAATGACATAGAAACAACAACAAAAAAACCAACAACAATACAAAAGATCAACAAAACCAAGAGCTGGCTCTTTGAAAGAATAAGCAAGATTGATGAATCTCTAGCCAGGCTCACCAAGAAGCAAAGAGAAAGGACCCAAAAACACAAAATCAGAAATGAGAGAGGCAACATAACTACAAACCCCAAAGAAATACAAAGGATTAAAAAATATTATGAACAACTCTGTTCTAACAAACTATGCAACCTAGAGGAAATGGACACATTCCTAGAAAAACACAACCTTACAAAACTCACTCAGGAAGATTCTAAAAATTTCAATATACTGATAACTATGGAAGAAATTGAAGCAGTCCTAAAAAAAGTGTCCAGGGCCAGACTGCTTCACAGAGGAATTTTACCAAACATTCATAGAAGAACTTAAACCTATCCTCCTCAGACAACTCCAAGAAATGAAGAGGACAGAATACTTCCAAACTCCTTTTATGAAGCAAGCATCACCCTAATACCAAAACCAGATAAAGACAACAGGATGAAAGAGAATTATAGGCCACTATCCCTCATGAACATACATGCCAAAATCCTCAACAAAATTCTAGCAAATCGAATCCAACAGTACATCAGAAAGATCATACACCATGACCAAGTAGGATTTATCCGGTGAATGCAAGAATGGTACAATATCCGCAAATCAATAAACATGATATATCACCTAAACAAATTGTGAGATAAAAATCACAGTCATATCAATTGATGCAGAAAAAGCATTTGACAAAATCCAACACCCTTTCTTGACAAAAACTCTCAGGACGGTGGAAATAGAATGATCATGCCTCAACATAATGAAAGCCATATATGACAAACCCACAGCCAACATCATACTCAATGGGAGAAAACTAAAACCATTTCCTCTAAAAACAGGAACAAGACAGAGATGCCCACTCTCAGCACTCCTATTCAACATAGTGCTGGAAGTACTGGCCATTGCTATCAAACAAGAAAAAGAAATAAAAGGCATCCAAATAGGAAAAGAAGAATTAAAACTGTCCTTATTTGCAGATGACATGATACTTTACATAGAAAACCCTAAAGATTCTTTCAAAACATTAGACTTGATAAATGAATTCAGCAATATAGCAGGATACAAAATTAACACCAAGAAATCTATGGCATTTCTACATAGCAATAATGAACTTACAAAAAGAGAGACTAAAAAAGCAATCCCATTTACCATCGCACCAAAAAAAATAAATAAATAAGATAACTAGGAATAACGTTAATGAAGAATGTAAAAGACCTATATGCAGAAAACTACATGGCACTGAAAAAAGAGATAGAGGAAGACATAAACAGATGGAAGACATAAACATACCATATTCATGGATTGGTAGAATAAACATTATCATAATGTCCATTCTACCCAAAGCAATCTATAAATTCAATGCAATCCCCATTAAAATACCAAAGGCATACTTCATAGACCTACAATGAACTTTCCAAATATTCATCTGGAATGAGAAAAGACCCCAAATAGCTGCAGCAATCCTGAGAAAAAAAGAACAAAGTAGATGGGATCTCAATACCGGATTTCTAGCTGTATTACAAAGCCACTGTTATCAAAATTGCCTGGTAATGGCAAAAGAATAGGCACATAGATCAATGGAATAGGATAGAGAACCCAGAAATTGACCCAAACCACTCTGTCTGATTAATATTTGACAAAGAAGGCCTGGACATACAATGGAGTCAAGGCAGTTTTTCAACAAATGGCATTGGGAAAATTGGACAGATAAATGCAAAAAAAGAAAAAGAAATAAAAAGAAAAGAAACTAAACCACCAACTTACACCATACACAAGAATAAACTCAAAATGGATAAAACACTTAAACATAAGATGGGAAACCATAAAAATACTAGAGGAATCCACAGGCAGCAAAATATCCCACTTATGCCACAGGAACTTCTTCACTGATACTGTTTCCAGGGCAATGGAAACTAA
This sequence comes from Lasiurus borealis, assembly GCA_004026805.1. Taxonomy (NCBI): domain Eukaryota; kingdom Metazoa; phylum Chordata; class Mammalia; order Chiroptera; family Vespertilionidae; genus Lasiurus; species Lasiurus borealis. The sequence continues at coordinate 18,336 of PVJN01011960.1, forward strand.
AGAAAAATAAACAAATGGGACTATTTCAAAATAAAATCTTTTGCACAGCAAAGGAAACCCTCAACAAAACAACAAGAAAGCCCAATGCATGGAAGAACATATTTCCCAATGATATCAACGATAAGCGTTCAATCTTCAACATTTACAGAGAACTCGTACAACTTCACAAAAAGAAGATAAACAACTCAATCAAAAAAGGGCAACTGATCTAAATAGGCACTTCTCAAAAGAAGATAGAAAGAAGGCCAAGAGACATATGAAAACCTGCTCAAAGTCACTAATCATCAGAGAGATGCAAATCAAAACAATGCAATATCATCTCACACCTGTCAGAATGGCTATCATCAACAAATCAACAAGTGTTGATGAGTATGCGGAGAAAAAGGATCTCTTTTGCACTGTTGGTGGGAATGCAGACTGGTGCAGCCACGGTGGAGAACAGTATGGAGTTTCCTCAAAAAACTAAAAATGGAAATCCCATTTGACCCAGTGATCCCACTTCTAGGAATATATCCCAAGAAACTGGAAACTTCAATCAGAAAGAATATATGCACACCTGTGTTCATAGCAGCACAATTCACCATAGCTAAGATTTGGAAACAACCTAAGTGTCCATCAGCAGATGAGTAGATTAAAACACTGTGGTATATCTACACAATTGAATACTCCCCTGCAATAAAAAAGATGGAGCTCCTACCATTTGCAACAGCATAGATGGAGATGGAAAGCATTGTGTTTAGTGAAATAAGCCATTCAGAGACAAATAAATATTACATAATCTCACTCATTTGTGAAATATCAATAATGACATAGACTGATGGTTAAGATCAGATACAGAGAATGAGAAACATCAATCAAAACAAGAAACCTTGGGGAAGGTGGAGGTTGGTGCAAATAAGGGGGAGAGATCAACCGAGAGACTCTCGTACATGCATATGAGCCTAATCACTAAACACAGACAACGGGGGGGGGGGGGGGGGGAGAGGTGTTGCATAAGAGGGAGCAGGGGGTAATGGGAGAATAAGGACGCATGTAAAAAAAAGTTAATTATGATAATGAAACAGTAAATCTAATCCATACAATGGTTATCATAACCTTAAGAGAAATTGTTTCATGTGACAAATATTTTTAATTGAAACTCTGTGACATGAAAATCATATTCGAAGGAAATAAAGAGAAGTTTCCTTCAAATGCCATAAGATTTGTAATTAAAACCCAACATATTTGGACTCTTGAGCTAAAGTAAGTAATCTATGTTATTGCCTCCCTGAAAAAGTTTATATAAAATTACAAAAAGAAATTGACAGCCAGTTTGAAATTGAATTGCCATGGCCTAGAGCAAAGAATATTCTTGCATGATATTATTCTACAATGCCAGTATAATTCTTGCTATTTCACAACAGCATATGGTACAATTATCCCAAACAAACTTACAAACTAATTCTTTGAATGTTTGACAGCAATTTAAAAAAGGACATGAAAGGATTTAACCCCTTTCAGAAGGAATTAAGGCACTGGAAAGGCACTTGAGCATTCTATACTGGCCCCTCTTACCTCTTTTGCCAAGAGGGACCCTCTTCTCACGATCCAATTGCTCTCAGCTATTGCCTCAGCTTTCTATTCATGCTGAGGTTGAAGCTCAAGGTGGCGGGTATAATAGATCTGTCTCTTGTCCAATTATGTGAGCTGGGCCCTCCCAGGAGTAGGAACCTGAATTCCCAAGATATGTGAACAGTGCCGGGCCTCTGCCAGCAGGTGAGAGGATCCCAAGGCAGGTGATGGGCATGGAGGCCACAGGGGCATAGGCTACCAAGGAGACAGAACTGAATCTGCTTGGCCCTGGAGGATGACTGGTTAGCCAGAGACGGGTAAGATTTCTCAGAGAAGGAACAACCTAAGACAAGCTCAGTTGCAGAGGGGCAATCAGGAGAGAACTTGGGAGTCAACAGAGGTGGGGCACAGATGCTCACCCCCCCTCAACCTTGCAGGGGCCTGAACCCTCATCCCTTCTGATGGAAATCTCCTGCCCCCATGGCTGCTTCACTTCCCACGCTCAGCACAGATTGGGACCCAGGTAACAGACAGAAACTTGGCCGACAGCAGCTGCCCTATATCTAAATCCAGCCTCGCACCAGGAATGCTCAGGGCCTACTCAAGAATGCAAATAATCCTTTCCGCTAATATTTACAGGGTAATCTAAGACTGTTGGTAGAGTATTAAATTTAAGAGTAAAAGAGTTGGTAGAGTATTAAATTTAAGAGTAAAAGAGTTTAAGAGTAAAAGAGTATTAAATTTAAGAGTAAAAGATTAATTTAAATCGCCTAATTAAAATAAGTGAATATCCAAGGAAATTTGATTGTATTGGACAAAAAGCTGTTTCTAAAGTATTAACTAAAATTTCTATTGGTAGTTCATCTCATGGTAAAATTGCTTAACATGCAATGAACATAAAGCAGACATATTGTGTGCAAAACTTTAAAATTTAAAGTTATGGTTGCATTAAAAATTTTTATAAAAGTCTCAATTAATCAAAAAAGGGGGATAATAGCATAATATCATGTAAGGAAAAATATCCAATAAGTAAATTACATCTAGAAAATTTTTACTTTAGAAAATTAATTTTCATTTGTAATGCTAACAGCAAGACACCCATGAAAAACACACATGGTGTCAAAATAAGCCAAAGGAAAAACGGGTAGGCAAAAATAAAAAACCCCAAGTCAATTTTATAAAAAACATTCCTTTATTAACTCTTGGTTGAGAATATGTTTATATACTTTCAGAAAACAACTCCAAGACCAAGTGGACTCCTGCAACAGAGAGGAACTGCCAGGTCTCCTCCAACCGTGAAGACAGGAAGAGATACAGTCCAGAGATGGAAGATGTTGACGACGCCTTGCCATGCTAGCAGTCTGCAGCTGTGTGTCGCTACAGGATGCCTGGGACCAAACCAGAGAAGATCAGACCTGCCACCATTTGTCCACCATCCAGATACCATTTTTGACATGTACACATAAGGAACTGACATGTACACATAACGAACTGCTCGAGATTGAAACTGGGATTCATCACTATTGGACATTGAAATTGGGACTCAACCATTTTTTTTCTAGCCTGCATAGGCAAGATGTTTTTAAAGAAACGAATCAAGGAGAGAAAAAAAAAAACGATACAGAGGCAAAGAAGCAATGATCATACTACAGCGGGAAGGCAGGGGAGGTTGGGGAAGAGGCCTGTAAGAGGTCAACTGAAGGACTTGTATGCATATATATAAGCCTAACCAATGGATACAGGACCCTAGAGGGATGGACAGGGGAGGACATGTACTGGGGGGGGGGGGTAGGGAAGGCCTGGCGGAGGTCAATAGGGAGAAAAAAAGGAGACATATGTACTACTATTTGTAATACTTTAAACAATTAAAAAAACCAAAACATTAATGTTTTCGTCTCCTATGAATCTCAAAGTTTCTAAACAGAATAATGTTTTCATTTCTAAAATGATTTATTCATTGGGATGGGAAAAATAAAGTAGAATAATGGAATATGTGTTCTTATTTACTGGAATAAGTTAAATCAAAGCATCAGGCACTTAATAAGATTGCATAAGAAATATAAAGATTCTTCATATTTGCATAATATAAAGTCTCACAGATATAGAATCTATGATCACTTACATTGGTCTTTAATTATAGTATAGGAGAAAATCATATTAAGAATATTAATAAAGGACATTTTCCCCCTTGCAATTTTAATTATGCCAATTAAGGGCACAAAATATTGAAGCATCTTAAAAGCACTCATTTACATATAAAATAGTTGTACTAATTATAAAAAATTCTAATTTATTCATTCAATTAAGTTAAATGAACTAATGCATGATGAAGCACTTTGCATGATACAAATACATTATAAAATATAAGATTCTAAAAGTAAAACTGAAGACTGGGGAACCTCTTCTAGTAACTCTGTTGAACAACCTATTTGCATGTCTGAGATTAGAAAATATGGTAAAGGTGTCCTTATTATTTACTTTATAGGGACAGAGGGTATTGTTTTCCCTACCCTTACACTTCTGTTGGCATTCTGAATGAGTTTAATCCTAAGGCTTTGGTCTATACACCCAAATAACTTATTCTTCTTGTTTCCTCTACATGAAGTGTTTGCAAGTGAATTAAAATTATTAAAACCTGTTAAATGAGGATATGTACTTCTGGCTACACAAGATCACTATATGTAGTACCTTAGGGTGGCTCTTATTTGGATCTTGCTCTAATAGGTGGTCCTTCTTCCAACTCATCCTTACCTCCCAAGTGAGACCCAAACAATTAAAAAGTATACAATATCTAGGAATACGTTTAACCATAGAGGTGAACAACCTGTATTCTGAAAACTGTAGGACTCTGATGAAAGAAATTGAAGGAAACACAAATAAATGGAAAGATATTTTGCACTCTTGGACTGGAAGAATTAATACTGTTAAACGGTCCATACTATCCAATGCAATCTACAGATTTAACACAATTCCTATCAAAATTCCAATATAATATTTCACAACACTAGAGGAAATTTAAAATCGTATATATTCATAAAATATCACAAATAGCCAAAGCAACCTTGAGAAAGAAGAACAAAGCTGGAGATATCACACTCCCTGATTTCAAACTATGCCACAAGGCTGTAGTAATTAAAACAATATGATATTGGCTAAAAAAAAACAGACACACAGATCCATTGAACAGTAGTGAGAGCCCAGACATAAACCCACACATATACAGACAATCAATTTACAATAAAGAAGCAAAAAATATGTAATGGAGAAAAGACAGTCTCTTCAATAAATGGTGGTGGGAAAACTGGATAGCTTGTGCAAATTAATAAAACTAGACTGCTATCTTATATAAGAAAATTAACTCTAAATACATTAAATATTAGAATATAAGACCTGAAACCACATAATTCCTAGAAGAAAACACACACAGTAAGTTCCTTGAAATTGCTCTTTTCCATGTTTTTGGAGATCTGAGTCAAAAGAAAAGTGAAACAAAAGCAAAAGAAAACAAATTGGACTGCTTCACACTTAAAAGCTTCTATACAGTGATTAAAAGCATCATTTAGCCCTAGCTGGTTTGGCTCAGTGGCCAGAGCATCGGCCTGTGGACTGAAGGGTCCCAGGTTGAGTTCTGGTCAAGGGCAGATGTCTGGTTTGTGGGCTCAATTCCCAATAGCAGGCATACAAGAGGCAGCTGATCAATGATTCTCTCTAATCATTGATGTTTCTATCTCTCTCTCCTTCTCTCTTTCTCTTTGAAATAAATAAAAATATATTTTTAAAAACCATCATCTAAATGAAAAGACAACCAACTGAATTGGAGAACATATTTGCAAATTACACATTTGATAAGGAGTTAATATACAAAATATATAAAGAACTCATGCAACTCAATAACCAAAATCAAAAAAAACAGTTTAAAAGTGGAGAGAGGATATGCATAGACATTTTTTCCAGAAGACATGCAGATGGCAAACAGGCACATGAAAAGATGTTCAACATCACTAATCGTTAAGGAAATGCAAAGCAAAACCACAATGAGATACTACCTCACACATGTTAAAATGGCTATTAACAATAAGACAATCTATAATAATAAAAGGATAATATGCTAATTAGACCAAATGTCTTCTGGATATCATTCTGGATGTCCTTCCTGACAAAGCTGGGTCCAGAGGGAAGTCAGCTGGGCCCTAGTTGCCTGTGGGCAGCCCAAGGAAAGCCATCCTGCGACCCGGGTGCCTGTGGGTGACCCCGGGGAGGCCAGCCTGGTTCTGGGTGCCAGAGGAAAGCCAGTGCTGGCATCCTGGGGAAAGAAGGCCTATTCTTGCATGAATCATTGTGCATCGAGCCTCTAGTAAATAATAAGTGTTGGGGGGGGGGGATGGGCAGAAAAGGAAACCCTCATGCACTATTGATGGGATTATAAATTGATATAATTACTATGAAAAACAGTATGAAGATTTTTCAAAAATTAAGAATTACCATATGATCCAGCTATATCCACTTTGGGTGTTTATCTAAAAATAAAAAAAAAAAAACACTAGTTGGAAGAAATATATACACCTCCTATGTTCAGTGCAGTATTATTAACAATAGCTAAGGTATGGAACCTAAGTGTCCATTGATTAACAAATGGATACAGATGTGATATCTACACTAATAAAAGAGCAATATGAAAATCGACCATAACTTTGTGATGCCCACCAGCCAATCAGGAGTGATTATGCAAATTAACCCAACAAAGATGGAGGCAGCCCAGCTCCCCAGCCACTCCAGGTCTCTGGGTAGCACACATGCAGGTGTGGAGCTGCTGGGGTGGGATGCCTATTATGAAGAGGAAGGTGGAGGGACAGAGGGAGCTACAGGAGCAGTGCTCCAGCTGGAATGAAGACTGAAGACTCCGGCCATAGGGCCAGAGCAAATATGCAAGGTGATTGGCCAGAGCAAAGGCCTGGGTCCCAAGTGCCAGTGGAAAACCAGTGCCCGCAGCCAGAGGAAGGAAGGCCTGTTACATGAATCTTCATGAATAGGGTCTCTAGTTTATACTAATAAAAGGGTAATATGCTAATTAGACTAGATAGACCAGATGTCTTCTGGACAAAGCCATGGTGATGGGGGCCAAGGTGGTTAGAGGCAATGAAGCTGGTAGGGGATAGGTGGTTAGAGGTGATCAGGTCAGCAAGGGAGTAGATAGGGGCATCAGGCAAGCAGGCATAGTGGTCAGGGGTGATCAGGTAGGCAGGCAGGTGAGCAGTTATGAGCCAGCAGTCCCAGGTTGCAAGAAGGATGTCCAACTGCCTGTTTAGGCCTGATCCTGCAAGGACATCTCCTAAGGGGTCCTGGATTGGAGAGGGTGCAGGCCAGGCAGAGATACCCTCCACCATGCATGAATTTGTATATATATTAGAGACCCAGTGCACAAATTTGTACACAGGGGCAGGAAGGGACTACAGGAGGTTGGCTGGCAGGGGGAGGGACTGTGGAAGGTTGGCTGCAAGCCCTGGGTCAGGAGCCATCCCTCAGCCCCCCTGGAGAAAGGGCGGCATCTGTCACCACCCACCCCTGGTTCTTCATCCCAGCCCAAGGCCCAAAGGCCCCAGCAGGGTCAGGAGAGGAGGTGTTGGTCACCAGGTTCAGAAGAAACAGATACCAATGCCACCATTGGCACCCCACCACTGTGTGGTTCCTCACCTCTCCCCATCCTCCTTCCCTCACCACCACACTACCACCAAGGTGGGTGGGCAGCCCACAGGGAAGGGAGAGGATGAGAGTAAGAGAAACCCTTGTGTCAAGGGCTGACTTTCAATAGATCACTGCAAGGGAGCTGCTCTCCTACTTATGAAACCCTGACCCAGAAGCAGGTCTCTATGAATGGTTTAGCAGCAGGATTCAATGGTGGCCAGCAAGGCAGGGGGAGGGGCTAAAGGATGTTGACTATGGGAGTGCACTGACAACCAGGGGGAATCTCCTGCTTTGAGCGTTTCCCCCCAGTGGTCAGTGTGTGTTATAGCAACTGGTTGTTCTAGTTGTTCTGGTCATTTGGTCATAATGGTCACTTAGGCTCTTATATATATAGACTAGAGGCCCAGTGCATGAAATTCGTGCATGGGGAGGTGTCCCTCAGCTCAGCCTGCACCCTCCCTAATCTGGGGTCCCTCTCACAATCCAAGTCTGCTGGCTCCCAACTGCTCACCTGCTTGCCAGCCTGATCACATCCTAATCACTCCCCTACCAGCTTGATCAATGCCTAACTGCTCCCCTGCCAGCCTGATTGCCCCTAACTGCCCTTCCCTGCCAGCCTTGTCATCCCTAACTGCCCTCCCATGCCAGCCTGGTCACTTCTAAATGCCCTCCCCTGCAGGCCTAGTTCCCCCCAATTGCCCTCCCCTGCATGTCTGGTTTCCCACAACTGCCCTCTCCTGCAGACCTGGTCCCCCCAACTGCCTTCTCCTCAGGCCTGGTCCCTCCTAACTACCCTCCCCTGCTGGCCTGATCACCCACAACTGCCCTCCTCTGTCATCCATCTTGTGGTGGCCATCTTGTGTCCATATGAGGGCAGCTATCTTTGACCACATGGGGGCGTCCATCTTATGTATTGGAGTGATGTTCAATTTGCATATTACTCTTTTATTAGATAGGACTAGAGGCCCAATGCATAAAATTCATGCATGGGGTGCCCTCAGCCTAGCCTGCACCCTCTTCAATCTTGGACCCCTCAGGGATGTCCAACTGTAGAATGAGGTCTAAACCAGAAGTCAGACATCCCTCTCACAATCTGGGACTGCTGGCTCCTAACCACTTGCCTGCCTATAGGCTTGATTACGGCCTAACCACTCCCCTTCCAGCCTGATGGCCCTGTCCTTCCCTGCCAGCCTCATGGCACCCAATTGTCCTCCCCTGCTGGCCTGATCATCCCTAACCACCTCTGCCTCAGCCCTTAGCACTGTGGTTTTGTCCAGAAAGAAGTCAGATGGTAAGAAGATTTCCAATCTCCTGGTTTAATTAGCATATTAACCTTTTATTAGTATAGATGTATGATATGTGTGTGTATACATATATATATAATGTGTGTATATGATATACATGTGTATATATGCATATATGTGTATGTGTATATATAATGGAATACTACTCAGCCATTAAAATAATGAATTCTTGCCATTTGTGACAACATGGATGAAACTTAAGACTATAAGGCTAAGTGAAATAAAACAGTATAAGACAAATACATATGATTTTACTCATATGTGGGATCTAAACAAAACAAACAAGCAAGCAAAAACAACTCATAGATACAGAGAACAGATCAGTGATTACCAGAGGGGAAGAGGGTTGAAGAGTGGGCAAAAGAGCTGAAGGAGGTTAATTGTACAGTAATGGACGGTAACTAGAATTTTGGGGGTGATCACTTTGTAGTATACTAGTATACAGATGTAGAATCATAATATTGTACACCTGAAACTCATGTAATGAGAAAAGAAAGGCTACAAAGTTTGTGAGAGGTGGCATGATTATAAGTTAAGATACTAGGATCAGATTGTTGAGTCTTCAAACCAGTGCTTCATTTAACCTTTTCATGCTTTAATTTCTTTATCTGCAAAATAGTGTTCTTGACAATATTTACTGGGTATATATTTTTTGCAAAGCTTAAAAACAAGTTGTTAAGTACAAAAGCATTTAGGACTGTGTCTATCACATTGTACAAACTCAATAAATTTTAACAAAAATATTTTTTAAAAATAAGGTACAGATTCCTGTTGATGATGAGCTTATAATGTACTACGGAGACATTTATGACAACAGTGTTCATAAAGTAACAAAACAAAAATGATAGTTGAAACAAGTATAAGGTACTAGGGAAGTAGGAGAGGGAGAGAGCAATATTTTAAATTATAAGTAAGCAAATGATTTCTTGAAAATTGTCAAAATGACTCAGAGAACTCCTATTTTCTTCATCTATATTCTTAGGTAAATTCTTTCTTCAATAAATAAATTGTAATTCAACCTCCAGAGGAAGTAATGCACATTTTGAATTTGAAGAGTATAAAATCATATATATTGAAAGCTGAAATTTGATGTACTATCATTGTTTTACTATGGTGTTACCTTAAGCTCTTCCTAAAAACAGAAATAGTGACAGAGTGATCTGAATATGAATAGGTTTATGGAAAATAATATCACCACTTCAAAGGTATGGGTATTTTGCCCTGTAAACTAGCTCTTCAACAAAATTTCAACTTTTAAGCACTTTTCTAAACATTTTATTCATATAAATATCTGGATAGCATCCAGTTGAAAATAGTTGAAACCTGAGGTTGGTGTTTGCTTCGCAAAAAAAAAGTTTAATTGTGCCTCCTCTTTTGAGATCTATGTTTCTTTTTTAAGTGATATGGTTGATTCACTGAACAGGCCACAAATAAAACACAGGAATTCTTTAGTCATTTTATTTACTCTGACTAGAATCATTGATCTGTCTCAATAAAAATGCACCTCAGAGAAAGATGATGATGACAAATTAACGTTGTAAAATGTAACACTTTATAACTTTCTATATGTTTGGGAAACAAGAAAAATGTATCAGCTGGTAAACACTTACCTAAGAGTGAATTTCAATAGTTAAGTATTTTGAAGAAATGGTTAAAGATATGAGCCAATACATAGAAAGGATATCAGTGCAAGGAGTGACCCTTTGCTTAGTAAGTATGCTTTTTGCAGGTATAATACTTAGCAGGTGTCTTGGACCATTAATCAGCTATCTCATATGATGCTATACAATTTCAGTCCTGAATCCATAACAACTGCTGGTCTGCACAAGGTCATATTTGAACATTAGAGGCTTTGTTCAAAAACACTTTACCTTTGGAAAGCATTACTAAAATGTCCAGTCTAATGTTGCAAATTTATCTCACTAAAAATGAGAAAACAAATTTTTCTGAGTTAACAAATAACTCTGAAAAGCCCTAACTCCACACAGTGGCTGCTCTTTATGACCTTTCAATACTGAGATCATCTGACATCACTAGACTGAGACTGTAATCTGGTATGATATCCAAATAGTTAATGGTAAAAATAAGTTATGGGTGGAAAAATAGAAAATCATGTTTTTGAGACCACTCCACTAAATCTACAAATAGTTTAAGCATAAAAATTCTTGAAAAAAAAATAACATAAGGGTCACTAGAAAATGTAGACAAAAGGGGGCTAGATGATAAACTGACTAGCTTAGGGAAGGCCTGTATAATGGCCTTGCAAACTCAGAGACCTAGAGTAACCACAAAAGATGGTCTAAAATTAAACTTTTAAATTAAAAAGTAGTCTATGGTGGGTAGTCATGTCCTAGGCTGGTATGTTCTCTGAAAAAGATCAACTTTGATCTTAATTGAGCCTATTGTTTTTCTGTATCTACAATAACATACTTTTGGAATGTCAGGATAACTTGCAACTTCCCCTTTTTAGGACCCCTCAGTTTGTGTTATAAAGTCATTCATATGTTTGTGTTTCACATGCTGTAAATATAATTAAGGAATCATTTTAAATGATTGTCCCATTATTTCCCATTTTAAGTACTTCCAATATAAGCAATCACCAGGATGTCATTAGACTTTATATCTACATATTTAAAATCTCTGTTTGCACAATAAAGTGTAATAGCCTGGAAAACTTGATGTGCCTGTTTTGAGAGTATGACTGAAACAGTGTCTAGTTTTCAAACCATCTACTCTTAATTATGAAAATATTGTTTTAAATTCACTTTAGAAGAAAAATCAAAGGTCTAATGAAGTGATTTACTCATATATGCTAATAACAATGGCTGCTAACATACTGTCATGTGATCATAACAAACAAAAAACCTTCTTGAAGTTGCTTCTACCTTTAACTATTTTTCAGTAAAAGTATCACAATACTGGGCTTCAGATAACTCCATTTAACCCTATGCTTGATTTTAACATCTGTGTAACTAATTGACCACAATGTAACAGAAACAGCACCTACCAAAAACACCCAAGAAGAAGAGCAATTCTGATTATGACAGAAACATCATTGAGTCTTCTTGAATTGAGAAACAGATACGGCAAGACAGAAAAAGACAATAGAATATAAATATTGGTCATTAACTGAGACAATGTCTGCATCATAACATTCAGTCAGTCTCCTTCATTGTGAACAGTGGTTTGGGGTATTCTTATCTAGTCTTGAGCGAATTGATGTTTTATTTTATTTCAGCTTCAGAATCATTGAAATAACATGGCCAGGTGTTGTCATAAGAAGGACAGAAATAATGCATAAAAAAGAAAATATTTATGTGCATTATCTTTTTCATTCTCAGCATGATTCTCTAAAGTTTGTCTTTTTATCTTCTCTTTATGGATAAAACAAACAAACAAATTGAGGTTCAAAGAGAATAGGGGACTAGTTTGAGAGCTATACTTCAAGCTTAGTTTTCCTAACACCAAGTCTAAGACTCTGTTCTTTATCCAGCAGCTTTGCCTTCATATCCCATTATTGATGTTAACTTCCTTTAAATCACCTGGCCCCTTTGAATGTATTGTTTTCCAATTGAAAAAATTGGAATGAGGTATGGAAAACAAAGATTGAATCCCAGTGGTTCAAGTCTGTGAACCAAGGATTCTTTGGGTAGAAGCAGAGGAGAACTAAAAAAATATTGCAAGGAGTACATAAATTCATGCCAATTGAACAAAGTCTTTATAGTACATAAATAACATATATTGTATATATGTGTATATAAATGCTGCTGAGATTAATAAAATAACATGCAGTAAAAACTGGTATTGAATTCATTATAGGTTTTGTTATGTATTTTCTCAAAATGGCTCCTAAAAGTGCTACTACTCTCTTGATAGTACCACTATATTTTGCAATGTTGAAATGGTTTGTATATAGGATTATTTAGAAAACACTTTTTGAGCTTGAAAAATTTATGAAATTATTGTTCAAACCAGGTCTTATCAGTTATAAGGACAAAATAAGACTTTTTAAAAATAGATATATATTTATTGATTTCAGAGAGAGAGAGAGAAATCAATGATGAGAGAGAATCATTGATTGGCTTCCTTCTGCATGCCCTGCATCAGGGGGTTGATCCCACAACACGAGTATATGCCCCTAACCAGAATAGAAGCCATGACCCTTCAGTGCACAGGCCAACACTCTATGCACTGAGCCAAACCAGCTAAGACCAGAATAGGACTTCCTGATTGTGATCCATTTAGTTGTGAAATGATTGACTTCTAGTACAATTAATCTTATTAATCAGATAAAAACAACTTGAGTATATTTTCGTTGAAGAAACTAATCAAGGAAAGGTGAGAGATTTGATAGAGTAGTGGTTTCTAAAAGGAATATATCATTATCTTCATAATCCTCATATACATTTATTATCTTTTGATTTTGAGTTGTGGGTAGGATAAGACCAGTCAACTATATTGGTACTAACCTTTGAGGGGCTTGTAGGAAATCTTTATTATTCTACTGACCTCATTCTTTTAAAAATATGTTAAGAATATGACCAATTTTCATAACCTACTCTGGTCCATTCTAACATAATCTCTTGCCTGTGATAATAAAACACTTTTCAAATTGATTTCTTCTGACAATGTTCCTACTATAGTATATTCGTTTTTTAATTTTATTTCACTGTTCACAGTATTATATATGTCCCCCACTTTCTCCTTTTTGTCCCCCTCCACTCAACCCGCACCCCACTCCAGGCCTCCCCCATGCTATTGCGGGTGTAAATGGGTTATGTATATATGCATAAATGTTCTTTGGTTAATTGCTTCCTATCCCCTCCCTTCTGATACCCCATCCACTGAGATCTGTTATTCTGTTTCATGCATCTATTCTCACCACAAAAGCCAGATTGATCTCTTTAAAACAAATCAGATCATGCCATTCTCCTTCACAACTCTCCAGTACTGTCTCATACCATTCAAAGTAAAAATCAAAGTCTTTCAAGGGTCAAATGCCCTACACAATTTCCCCTTTCTTGGTACATTTCTGTTGTATTATTCTCTTCCTCCACTTGGTTCTTAACTTTCAGCTATGCCTGCATCTATTTCTGGAATTAAACTTTCCAGGAGGTGCTTTGCTACTTTGTGCTAAAGGTTTTCTATGGCTACTCTGCAGTAAGTTATAATGGTCTGAAGAGGTGAGGGCGCTTGCTAAGTGCAGCAGTTCATATCTCAGAGCTGGGATTAATACTTTGATAAGGAAGTTTTATTTGCGATGGATTCACTATAAATGAATATAACTTATCACACATCACTGTGTTTTAGTATGATTTAGCATGAACTATTATTTTACCACTACTTATATATGTTTAAGTAGAAGCGGAGGAGTGGTAAAATTAACAAGTCTCCCCTGTTTGTTTCATCTAGTATTTCCCGGATACCTTTGACTTTTATGTTTTATATTGATTTTATTGTTTTATGATTTGAAGGTCACAGCTACTCTTAAAATCAGGAAAATTGAGACATAATAAATAAGATAGGTCTTAATTTTGTGCGTGGATATTACACATTGTTCAAACTGGTGTGTATAATAGGAACAGGTTACAACATGCACTTAATTATTTGCCATGCAAACACATTACCAGGCAGTTTCTGTAGGCACAGCTCCAGTAGCAACGTGAATTCATGCTAAATCATACTACAACACAGTGAAGTGTGAGAAACTCCTAAACAAATTTTTTTCATTAACGTTTTTGTTACCATCGTGTGCATACTAAAATAGAGGTTTCAGTCATTCTCCAAGTTCATGACTCTTATCTCAGAGAGGAATTACCTGGTATTCAAATGTCAAATCGGCTATACCTCTCCAATCATGCATTGTACAAAGTGCCTTTCATAAACCAATCAACACAATGTAATTAACATAAAATAAAAAAGAATTGAGGAGTGGTTGGCAAACAAGAACATATGGAACGATACAACTTTGAGAAACCTGTTTTTACATGAGACTTGATTTGAATCATCAAAGCTCAGCTATACTTAAGGGGGAAAAAAGTAGTGGCAGTAGATGATGAGAAAAGGCTTGAGTAGGGAGTGAGCCAGCTCGAATATTATGATTACATTCTTGTGACTCTGTGTTCAGGAATGGATTTATTGGGCGTAAATATTTAAGAGGGATATTTTATTTAACTTTCTCAGAGCCAGTTGCTAAGACAAAAGAAAGGAAAAAAAGGAAGGAACTAAAAGAGGGAAGTAGGGAGAAATAAAGGAGAGAAAGAGGGAAAGAAGGAAAGAAAAAGGGATGCAGAGGAAAATAAGTAATATTTATTTTCTGTTTAATGCTAAGTGCTTTACACACACATTTTCACTGAAGTGCTCACAATAACCCAAAAAGGTAAGTATTATTCCTTTATTTTGAGAAGGGGAAACTAAGGTTGTAAAAGGATAAGGTCTCACAGATTTTAAATAGCTCAGTCAGAATTCAAACTTAGGTTTGTCTGACTCCATACCCATGTGATCATTCTAGTGTATCACACTTCTTTGATAACACTAACACAGAAATTTGGTTTGCAAGCCATGGTCCATGTAGGTCTTATAGGTGGTTCACAGGCTAACTTATACTATTAGTTAAAATAATATGACAAAGCCTAGTCTCTTGTTTTTATTGTAAATTCAGAATTTCTATTTTTAATAAATATTCAGACATAACCTCATTGCATCCCATCAAAAGTAGAGCTTTCCCCAACTCTGGAAAAATTTGGGTGAGTTTTTTCTAGAAAAGCAAGAACAAGTGGAGTAGGTAGTCCATAAAGTCCTTTGCCCCATTAAAAGGGCCAATGGACTGAAAATATTTTAGAACAATTTACGCATGTGTATTTTGGGTCTTTTTAAATTTTAAGTACAGTTGATATACAATATTATATCAGTTATATTATTCTCAGGTATGCAATATAGTTATTTGACATTTTTATACCTTACAATGTGATTATCCCATTAATTTCAATAATCCTCATTCACTGTGCAACTTATCACATTATTGACTATATTCCCTTTTCCTTTTTCACCATGCATCCCCTCATTGCCTTCCCCTCTACCCAGGTATATTTTAAAACTAAATAAAGGGGTCATTTTGAGTTCTGGAAGTATTTTTTTGTGTGTGTTTTTTTTTGGGGGGGGGACGTGGATTGTGTGTGTGTTTTTTTGTTGTTTTTTTTGTTTTAGTTTTAGAAATGAGTGCACATGTACTACTGAAGCTGTATAATTTGACAAGGAGACAAGCTTCAAAATTATAATTTTGTGTGGTAGCATTGTTTTGGAAAAAATATAGTCATAGTTTACTGATTACCTCCTAGATTTGCTGCCATATTCTCTTTCATTATTTTTTTTTCTGTATTGATCTTTTAACAACTGAAAACAAATAAAACATGCACTTGGAAATCCAAACTATAGCAAATTTATATAATGTTTCTTTCAGAGATGATGGAAATGTTCAAGAGTTAGATTGTGGTAATGATTGCATTACTCTGTAAATTTAATAAAACTTATTTACTCATATACTTAAAATAAGCAAATTGTGGTATGTAAATTGCAATTCAATAAAGCTGTGTTAAAATGGATTAAATGTAAGAAATCCAAATTATACAAGACTACAGAGTGAAAAATAAAAAGTAACATTTAAGATTAATTAAATTGAGATCCTTAAGATCAATTATCTACTATATACCGTACTTGGTAATATTCTAAGTGCTTCACAGGTATTATCTCAATTTATATTCATCTCAATCTTATGAGGAAAGTGATATTAGTGACATCTGCACTTTACACATGAGGCAACTGAGGAAAAATGATTAAATATTTTCCCAAGATCACATGACCAGCAAGTTTTGAAGCCAGATTAGGTAATCCAGATAGTTTTATTTCAAGAACCTTGCTCTTAACATTTTTAATGTTCATTAAATTCTAGACAATTTTAAGACCCAGCCTTTGTGCCTCTGCTTTGGTGTAGCCATCTTCAGGGACCCCTTTTGCATTAGTACTCAATATCACACAGCTTTGTTTTTAGCTTGTATCATATATTTGTGTGTCATTTTAACCAGCTAGACTCATTAAAGACAAAAAGAATACAAATAAGTCATTCTTTTTTTCTTTTTTAGTAAATTCATTGGAGTATAAGTCCAATCATCCACAGTGCTTACCTTACAGCTAAATATGTGACTAATAAATATATGCTTATTAATTGACGCTTTAGAAAAATTTACTATTATGAATATACAATCTATCTATACAATAACAGTAAAGAAGAGACTTGAGGCAATTTTGTATATATCTTATGCAAAAAGTTCAGCAACTGAGGGATTAGAACATTTAATTTGAGCACCAATATTAATAGTGACATTAACTTGTATGCATATATGCATAACCCATGGAAACAGACAATAAGATGGTGAAGGTCTGGGCAGAGGAAGGGGACAGGCTAGAAGAGGACAATGAAGGGGGCGAAAGAGGACATATGTAATACTTTCAACAACAAAGATTTTATAAAAATAGTGACATTGATTAAACTTATTAGATAATTGCTCTCTTATACTTTGTCTGAGTTGACCCACTGAGAAAAAATATTTCTGGTATCAATAAAACATATGTATTTTGCCCACTTCATGAAGGATATACAGGGTGTCCCCCAAAATATCTACATACACTTTGAATAATTATAAAAGTGATGTTTATGAAAGTACTAGAGGCCTAGTGCACGGATTCATGCACTGGTGGAGTTCCTCAGCCTGGCCTGCACCCTCTCACAATCTGGAACCCCTTGAGGGGATGTTGGAGAGCTGATTTCAGCCCAATCCCCACAGGACATGTTGGGGCTATAGTAGTGTGGAGGAACCCAAGCCCAGGCCAGGCACTGTGACGCTCCTGCTCATCCCAGTCCCACTGTGCCTGCCACCACCATCCCTCAGTAAGCTTTTTGAGTGGTGCTCCCATTGTGGGAGTGCACTGACTACCAGAGGGAAGCTCCTTCACCCTGGTGATTAGTGCACATCATAGCGACTGATCACATGGTCTACTGGTCAAACAGTTGACTAGTTGCTTAGGGTCTTATATACACTGAATGGCCAGATTATTATGATCTCAGAATGCATAATAATATGGCCATTCAGTGTATATCCTATATAATAAAAGGCTAATATGCAAATTGTACCTTCGACCAGGAGTTCAACGAGCAGGCAGGCTGGCCAAACACCCATGTCCCCTCTCCCCAGCCAGGCTGGCCAGACCCCACCTATGCAAGAGCTCATGCACCAGCCCTCTAATATATATATAAAACATATATATATTACAGGACTGGTGCATGAATTCACTTATACTGAGTAGCCAGACTTATGCATTAAGAGATCATAATAATCTGGCCACTCAATATATATATAGCTATTTCATTTTCAAAATTGAGCTATCAGCTATTAAAGTGTGTATACATTTTTGGGGATATCTTATATATGTTTAATCCTTAATATCCCACTATTCCTCTTGATCCAAATGAGATGATGCAATAATTGAAGCAGCCTCCTATGAAGGTTCATTGACTGGAAAATTAAAATAAACATTTCTTATACAGAATTGCTCTGCAAAATTAAACAAAAGTTTTATAATGAGGTTGCAGTGCAAGAAGTTCCATGTAAAAATAAAAAAAATACGTAAACATGCTCTTTGCTCTTTGGAAGTTATAATTTTTAAGATTAAAAAGTTTTCTAACATGGATAGAAAAGATAAAGATCCAATTTTTAGCAATTGCTACTACTAAGGAGTGGATTGGGATAGGGATAGGCATGCTTAACAGACCTGCCTCTTTTTACTGCATATGCTTCTGTAGTGTTTAAGTTGTTTATAGCAAGAATGTGTTCATGCATTAGACATTTTTTGATGAAAAGAAGTAGTTAGAAGGTATTGCTAAAAACAAAACAAAAATGTAAAGAGAAACTCACTATGTAAATCTCTTTCTTCTTTAAACACACTTATCTCTTCTCAGTCCCTCCCCTCATATTATCCATACTTTGGGAAAGTGGAATCAAGACAGATTTTGCAAAACAAATAGCTGGCTGGATAAAAGAGCTGAGATTTATAATTGATCAAAAGTTTAAGGGATTATTGTCCTACTGTTTATTTTTGAGCTTGAAAGAAGTGTTTAAATAAATTAAGATTTGCAGTCAGAAAAGGAATCAGAATATTTTTCAAGTAACAATTTAAGAAACTTTCTAGTTTTGTTTCCTGACAATAAAAAAAGGGCAGAGAATCTGTACTATCAGAGTAATCAAGATGCCAAATTCCTATCATTTTCATTTTGAAACATGTTTACTCGGTAATTGGTCTTCTCTGCTTGAATTATTTTCATGGACAGGTATAAATTGACATTTTCTAGCACTTAGTGAATAATTTCCCAGTAGTTTTGTAAGAACTCCTCACTTCAAGACTTATTGTGTTGCATTAGGGCATACAGCCAACTTGAGTCTCCAAGTTGATTATTTTCAGATGTTCTTTCCAAAGAAGCGATGTAGCCAGGACCAAGAAAAATAAAATAAAATAAACAAGATCTTCCTTATTGTAGCAAAGCTAGCGGTGAAATTCTAATTTGCCTTTTGCTAAATAAGTTGAACAAGCAACTCTGTTTTATTTGCTTTCTAGAAATGAAAGCTATAAACTCTCATTCCTTTTCCCTTTCATCCCCCTTAGTCTATGACCTGCTCGTAAAGGATGTCATGACAAATATAGGCTTGTGTGTCAGAATCTTAGATGTGACCTTTAATCATGCTTAATAATAAAAAAAAAAAACATCAGGGCTCCTAGCTCACAAAATCTACTTTAAATATTAGTTTGCATAAATGTGAAAGTACAAAAAATGGCATCACGTGATAGCCATGTAAAACAACACAACTAAATGCAAATATAGGCCATTGTAGCCCTCATTGAATCATTCAATATACCTTGAAACGAACCACATAATGACACCTGGATTGGAAAAGTTAGGAACCCATCTAACTTTGCTGAAGGGATAAAAAGAGCAGGCACACTCATCTCTCCAGACAAGAAAGATGCAATATACTAAGACCTTATAGCTATTACCGGACTTGGAAGAATACTGATTTAAAAACAAAACACCAGAACAACAATGAATAGAATCTGTATCCCAAAGATGTTCTTTTCTTTTGAATACCTGTCTCACCTCAGTCCCACTCAAATTTATAGTGGAAATCACATATGTTACCATTGAAGACATTGCCAATGGTATTTTTTTCTCTCTGATTGATTAATTCAAATAAAGCATACACTGTGAACAAACATTAACTAGAATCCCTGACTTTTAAGGATTCCACTACTTTGTCTCTCAGGCTCCAGTAAAACTAGAATAATCAAATGGGTTCCCTCTTTCATTCTTCCTTCTTTCCTCCTTCCTTTCCTTTATTCTTTCTTTCCTTCTTCATCCTTTCCTTTCTTCTTTCTTTTATGTATATAACAAGTAATTATTAAATACTGTACTTACTATGCATCAAATACTGGCTGGGCGACAGTATGTGAATCAGACCAAGCCCCTGTCTTCTAGGAACTCTCAATGTATAAGGGTACCCACAGTAAATCTATAATTATGACACAATGTGATAAGTACCAAGGTAGGTGAAATATATAATGTTCTATAAGCATGAAAATTATACTTACCCAAAATCAGAGAAAAATAAAATAAAGTTGAAACCCCATGGATTAATATGACCTCATATATATTTTACTGTATGCAAAAATTCTTTCTGAGTTTACTAAATGTAAAAAATGGAAAATGGATTTGAGGAGGAGCAAACTGTAAGAAAGGGGACGTGGTACTTGATTTAAGGTAATAACAACTGGTATAAAAAGAAACTAATAAATTGAAGACTTTTAGGAAGATAGAATCAACCTTATTCAGCAATTGATTAAATGTAGGATATGAGGGAGAAGGAAGAATCAAAGATGACATCCAGATTGTGAATTGGGCAATGAGATAGGTGGTGTTTGTATTTGCTGAGATAGGGAACACAGAAGATTTGAGAGTGAGACTAGAGATGAATTCAAATATGAATATATTTTACTTGAGATGGCTGAGAAATATCCAGGTGAAATGTTTGGGAAGCAACTGGATATTTAGTCTGGGATAACTGAGAGAGATCTGAGAGATATCAATGTAGATAGCTTTTCAATCATGAGAGTATATGAGGTAATCTAGAAACAACATGTACAGTAAGGAAAGAAGACCCAAGATACCAACATGATCCCAAATCACAGACTTGCCAATTTACAGAGATGGCACATCAACCATAATGTATGTTTTTTTCTGAATGCTTATTAAGTTATTTATCTATTCATTCAATGAGCTACTATGGGCCATAAATAAACAAGTCTAAAAAATACTCTTGTTGCCAAAAACGGGTGGCTCAGTGGATAGAGCGTCAGCCTGCGAACTGAAAGTTCCCAGATTCGATTCCTGTCAAGGGCATGTACCTTGGTTGCGGGCACATCCCCAGTAGAGGGTGTGAAAGAGGCAGCTGAACGATGTCTCTCTCTCATCAATGTTTCTAACGCTTTATTCCTCTCCCTTCCTCTCTGCAAAACATCAATAAAATATATTTTTAAAAAATACACTTGCTGTCATCATTATAGAACTCATGGATACTGAGAAAGTGAAACCAAAAGCTGTCATGAAGGTGCCCATTTGCCTTCAACAAAAGTACTTGACAAATATCCACAAATAGCCATGTTTGTTTGTTTGTTATGTTTTTATACTCACCCAAGGATATGTTCATTGCTTTTTAGAGAGAGGAAGGGAGAGAGAGAGAGAGAGAAAGAAAGAATGATGTGAGAGAGAAACATCAGTCAGTTGCCCCTCGTACAGCCCAGATGGGGAATTGAACCCTCAACCTAAGTACGTGCCCTGACTGGGAGTATCTGGCCATGGCAAAAAATCCTTTTTTAAAAGAAATCCAAATGTTGCACTCCAGTTATTTTATAATAATTAGTAAATAAAATGAAAAAAATTAGTTTGTCACATTGCTTTCAGAAATTTCATGATATAATCCTTTGTAAAAGACAATATTTTAAACAAGTTTTATATCAGAACAAGTGGAAAAAATGAAACCTAGCTCTGATCTTGCGTTGTATCAAATTACTTATGTCTCCACTCATTGCATCCTTCAGGTCATCATTGAGAGGGTATTTGAAGAACTCTTCCACACTGATTAAGCACTATTCTTCAAGAAAGTTTTCTGGAACCATCCTACACAATGATGATGATAATCATAATTTAGTCTTCAATTGGGAATCATATTAATCAAATCTAAAAACTACTTCATGCTGACCTAAACTGTGTTTAGAAAAATTTTGTCTTTTTTTTTTTAATTAGCTACAGTGTATACTCTTAGAGCTAAAAAAGATTATAACTGGAAAGGATTATCAGCAATATTCAATACATGGTTTAGTATTTTTTATATTTATTAAACTTATAGTAAACCAGTAAATACACAGTTTACTATAATTTACCACATAAGAACATAAATATTACATTAACCCTTAATTATAAAACTTGTTCTATTATAACAGTATAAATAGGGCCTTAACTTAATAATAGGTACACATTGTTTGATTTAGACACTGTAGTGTAAGAATTTTGGTATTCTTTCATTTTGCTCCTTAATCATTTCATAGACAAATTTAATCCTAAAAGGGAGGGAGAACAAATGGAATAAACAATCCTTTACAATAACTTCTCTATGAAAATCTTATATGGATACTTATAAAAGAAAAAAGAAAGTTTCTGAAGTAAGACGCAACTTCCTATACTTGTGCTTACACTCAAGTGTTGAAGTTATGACACATTCTCAATGTTCCCAGTTGTTGCCTCTATTCAATCTCTTTCAGGCACTCTCATCATGAAATACCCTTGATAATTGGACCATGTTTATATTTTAATCAGAAAATCCATGGCGAGTAAAGGAACATCTAGTGGAGACTCCAAAGCTCTAAGAAAAAAAAAATGTGGTAGGGCTTTTTGTAATTCACTTTTTAGTGTTTTGGTGGACAGATGAGTGGGGAAATGATTCTTGGGTAGAGGTAATAGCTCAGGTATTTTAAATGTCTCAGTATGAGTTTACTGAGCTGGCATAAATGTCACCTGTAATTCTCATAATCACAGAAGCAGCAGTAATTAATTATTTCACAATGCTTGATACAGACACACCCTTAATGTCCTTGTTTTCTCTACTCCATCTCATTTCCTAATAAGGTCTAAGCAGGAAGCTCTGCATGTGGAGGTCCATTGATTGGATTCTGAAGAAAGTTGAAGTCTATTTGGAAAAAATTATGATGCACACAACTTTTGTGTTAGAATTCATAGCCTGTTCTTTCCCTCTTGGAAAACTTCCCTCAGGTGGCTCATAAATTTTTGTAGCCCTTTGACTTTTTATACTCCTAAATTGTATCTTTCTCAAAGGATCTCTCAGTTCTAAACCTCTCCATCCTCCCAACAAAACCATTTATCAAAACTTTTATGATCTCTCCTTCATGCAGAACTGTAGTAGATGAGAAAAATAAAATCATTTATCACCGACTGTTAACGTATGGTAAAGAAATACTAACCCATACCATCCAATCACTTGGGCAGCCAGATTCCCGGGCCATGAAAGACACACTAATTCAGCAGATATTAGGATAGAGTCTTAAAAAATATTTCCCAGGTGTTACTAATGGGTACCCCTCTTTGAGAACCACTGTGAATACAGTCACGAAATAATGACTTGTTACAGAAGACTTTTAGAAAATGGTGTGAGCCAAAGGAGTAATTCTCAGGTGGTGATAATTTGGTGTGTGGTGGCAAACAACTAGAAAAAATGTATTCTGGGTAGATATATCACTGAAATGGCATTCCCTGAGTCACTCATGTTTCCTATTATAGATATTACCTGAGGACTTTTTAGCCCCCCACTTTTTGAGCTATTTTAGCATTCAGTCTCTTCTCAATCCTCCTGGTTCTACTCAGGAGATACTTCAACCACAATTATTCTCTCTCTCTCCCTATGATTTTCCTGAGATTCTAGCTAGTAAGAAAGTGCCCATTTGCCCTCTGTAGATCTCTAGTACTGTTAGAGACCTCACCACATGAACCTAGGGAGCCCTCTATACTCCTAGTATAGGTACCACAGAAATAGCTACTATATTGATGAGGTCTTTTTGCTTCCCTAAGTGTTTTGACCTCATGCCACAATTACTGTGAGGTAAACAGCATTATCATAGTTGTTCCAGTGAAAGAAATGCAAGTTGAAAAACCAGTGAGTCACTGGTGGAACACAGAAAAGACTTGGAAGTCTCTTAATTCTTTCTAGTATGAAATCCATGTTAAATAGCTTCTCAGTTTCAGTAAAGTTTCTTAGCTTTAATCAAGAGGGTGTTGAGTGTTCTATTTTAATACTTACATGGATATGTCCATAATTTAAGTCCTCATTAATTTTTTATTTTCCATTTCCATTACAGTTCCAAAAACTGAAATACTAGTAGGGCAAAAATATTTGTTTCTGATAACATTTAAAATAGCCCTAATTTCACAATTGCCAAAATTTTTTATTATAGATGAAGAGTAGACAATTAACTATATTTTCTTTTTCCCACTGCAATACTAATTTCAATTACCATCCTAAATTAAAATTGTAAATATCTTGGAGAAAGTATCTAATTCAATGCAGTTTTATAATAATTAAGCTTTTATCTCAATTTTCAGAATTTCAAATTACCATGGTTTCCATGAATTGCTTATGTTATTGTGATTCCTCCTTTCAGTTCATCTACTTCTTCAAATATTGTCATTTTTAGAGTCTATATTAGCAATAAAACTAACACAGAGAAAGCAGGCCACTTCTGATTGAAAAGATTGTTTTAAATATTACAGTGTCATTGATTCAGAATCTGTTCATTTATAGAGTTCTTTCAAAGCCACATAATTTCAGTAACCAGAATAAAAAATTGATCTCAATTAGGGAAATAAGACTCAGAACCAAAAGTATAAGCCTTGGGGAGCAAAGATGGCTGTATTCACATAGGAGGTTGAATGCCCTCCCAGCCACAGACTGGAGTTACAGTTAAAATACAAGCGCAGTCAGCTTGGAAAAAAAATCATAACTAATTGGACACATTTTGACTAAGGAGCAATGAAGAAACACATAGATAGTTGTAAGAGAGGGGGGGTCACGGAAACAGGGAGCCCTCCAGAGCCAGTGCTCAGATTGGAGACTGCAAAGTTCCCTCCCCTTTGGAATGTGGACTGGCATCCAAACACAAAGATCTCAAACCCTGAGCAGTGGAGACTGAAAGGAGAAGCCTCGCAGTGTCAGGCAGAGGGATCCAAGGGAACAGTTTGCCTGGGAGGTGGAGCCCTTACCTTCCCAGTGAAAGAATGCACCTAATGGCAGAAGCCCAGGCAGCAGATGTTCACTCAGGACGCTGACTGCTAGAAAGGCTGTACTGCGGAATTTGACTCCAGAACAGAAAGGGATCTTCTGCTTCCCTGTAAAGCATTGTACAAAGCCCCAGGAAGCATCTAAACTCTGTAGTGGGGGGGGGGAGGTGTGGGAGTGGGGAGAAAGAGAACTGTCCTGTCGCCAGAAACAGACTGGAGCTGCCAGAAGAGCAGAGCAGAGATTTATGACCTGCACTGAAGTGAGCTGGCTTCCAGAATGGAGCTGGGAATCTCGGCCCCAGCTTTACTTAGATCAGCTGTGCAGATCTGTGTAGGGCTGACTTTGTAATCCCTCCTGCTTAAACTTGGAGACACAGGGACTCTGGGTCCTCATAAAGCAGTTTTTCTGCTGGTTCCTTTCGCTATATGTTTTTTTTTTAATCTTTAGACAGCCCCCAAGACATCCACCATGAAGGTTTGTATTGGGGAGACAAAGCAGCTAAAGCTGGGCTTTGTGTCTGCAATATGGAGAGGCAGAATTTAGAATCTTTTGAATTAAACCAAGAACTGGGAAAGGAGAGGAGGGGCATATGTAACTCTCCTGCAGGCTAGGAGCACGCTTCCAACAGGAAAGGGGTTGGACCAGTTCTCTGAAGCCCCAGATACCACCCCCAACACCCTCCACACACACACACACACACACACACATACACAGTTCAGTTGGGGGGAGGGAGAACAGCTCACTCTGAGAGTAAGACTCAGGAATGATTGTTTGGGACTGGGAAGCAGAAGACAGGCTCCTGGAAGGCTCTTTTGAACAATTCCACTAAGTCCAGGCCAACTGAAATGGCTCATACAGAAAAAGCAGTAGGTTATATCCAATATGAACCTGCATCAGGACACTTTAGGGTTAACTAGATTGGTGGATGGTAGAGACTGAGAAGCAGGCTTTGAAACAGAGTTTAATTGACCCTCAATGAGTGCTTGACAGCTAAATCTCTCAACTACACTATCCTGCATCTGCACTAAAGACTTCCTTCTGAATGTACTGGAGAAAATCCAGGCAACCACAAGGAGGAGGTGGAATCGCTAACTGGTGGAGGCTGTAGGCAGAGAACCTCAGATGGGCCAGCTACAGAAGGACACCCAGAGCCAAACTTGGACAGCTCCTGACATTGACTTACATAAAAGTTTCTCTCAGAAGACCTGAAATCAGCATACAAAATAGTGAGGCCCAGCAGAACTTCACTTGGCTGGCTTTTGTTGTGGTTTTATTTTTATTTATTCATTTCTTAATTATTTTTTCTTTTGTTTTGCGTTGCTTGCTTTTATTATTCTTGTGTTTTTTGCCCTATTTTCAATATTTTCTTGATGTTCTCTACATTGTTGCTCTGATATTATTATTATTAAAATTATTGTTTATTGCTTTCTCTCTTATTAGCCTCCTTCTTTAATCTTTCTTTTTGTTATTTTTACCCCTTTTCTTTTTCATCCTTTGTTTTACTTTACCTTTCTCTTCTTGATACAACTATTTTTTTCTTTCTCTGAATTCTTATCCTTTTTTAAACCATTTTCGTATTCCTACTACTCTTACTCTTATTTTTTGCTCTTCTCTATTTCCTTTCAGAATCTTTTGCCTGTCTTTTTTATCTTGCAGTAGCTTTTATATTTATTATTTATTTTTATTCTTATTTTACTATTAGCAATAATACCCTTTTTTCTCTCTTTTTTTCCTTAGTATTTGTGTTTTCTCTTTCCTAATTCTCTTTTCCCTTTTGTTCTTTCATTGTGGTTTTCAGGATATGTTGATTGTTCCAGTTTGTTTCCTGTTGGTTAGGCTTTGTTTTGTTTTAACCTTCAGCACTGATACAACAGCTCACATGATGTGGTAGTGCCTGAGCCTCACAGTTAGCCAGCCTGAAAAGAAAGTCCTCCCATGAACAGGACAACAATAATCTAAACCCAATCACAACAGAAAAGTCCAAATAACCCACAAAAAGGACATGCCTAGAACACAGAGCTCAGAAGTACAGGGAAAATATACCTTTAGGTCCCAAAAGACATTCACAACAAAAGCTCACTACACAAGGCTGGGAGTCATAGCAAATATATGCAATACATAGATACAAGCACAGAGAGACAACTAAAATGGGGAGACAAATAAACAACTCTAAAATTAAAGAAAAGTAGGAATTTCCAGAAAAATGCCTAGATGAGATGGAGGCAAGTAAGTTATCAGACAAATTTCAGAGTAATGGTTATAAAGAAGCTCAAGTAACTTAGTAAGAATTATAGTAAATTTCATAGGAACTTCCAGGAACTTAGTGAAAGTTACATCAGTATGAAAAGATATATAGGTATTATGAATAAGAACCAAGCAGAAAAGAAGAAAACTATATTTGGCATTGATAATAAGTTGAAAGGAAATTAAAGCAGGCTTGATGAAGCAGAGGATCGAATAGGTAATTAGAAAATAATAAAAAACAACACTCAATCAGAGCAGAAAAATACTTAAAAAACATGAGGACAGTTTATGGAAACTTTGGGACAACATGAAATGAAACAACATCTGCATCATAGGATCCCAGAGGAAAAAGAAAGTGAGCAAGGGATAGAGAGCCTATTGGAAGACATAATGACAGAAAACTTCCCTAAGCTGATGAAAAGGAAAATAAAACCACAGAAGTTCAGAAAGCAGAGAGGGTACCAATAAAGAGGAACACAAAGAGACCCACTACAAGACGCATCATAATTAAAGTGGCAAACATTAAGGACAAAGGGAATTTTAATGGCAGAGAGAGAGAGAGAGAGAGAGAGAGAGAGAGAGAGAGAGACTCAGTAACCTACAAGAGAGTTCCCATAAGGCTATCAGCTGATTTCTCAACAGGCCAGGAGGGAATAGCATGAAGTATTTAAAGTAATGGAAATCAAAGAATTGAAACCAAGAATACTCTATTTAGCTGGGTTATCATTCAAAATATATGGTGAAATAAAAAACTTAACAGACCAAAAAAAAGGCTAAATGAGTTTATTACCACTAAACAAGCATTGCAAGAAATGGTAAATATATTGCTGTAATAATAAGAAGAAATATGTATAAAAACATAACCATAAAGAATAAAAGTGGCAATGAATATGTACCTATCAATAACAACCTTAAATGTAAATGGATTAAATGATCCAATCAAAAGACATAGGGTAGCTAAAGAATAAGAATACATGACCCATCTATATGATGTCTACAGAAGACCCACCTCAAAAACAATGACACACACAAGATGAAAGTCAAAAGATAGAAAAAATTTTCCATGAAAATGGAAATGAAAAAAATCTAGGTGAACAATACTTATATCTGAGAAAATAGACTAAAAGAAAGGCCATAACAAGAAAATAAAGGCCATTAGATAATACTAAAGAGATCAATCCAAGAAGAGGTCATAACCATATAACCATGGTAAATACTTATGCAAACAATATTAGATTACCTAAATATATATATATATTTTTAAAAATCTCTTGGAGGAATTTAAGGGAGAGATCAACAGCAATACAGTCATAGTAGGTCTACCTGACATCACTGCGTAGATCTTCCAGACAAAAAAATCAATAAGAAAACAGAGACCACAACAACACACTAGATCAGATGGATATAACTGACATTTATTGAACATTCCACTTCAAAGCTGAAGAATATATAGTTTTCTGAGGTGAACATGAGACATTCTCAATGATAGACCACATGTTGGTACACAAAGTAAGTCTGTACAAGTTCAAAATAAT
>PVJN01011961.1:0-37267 GCA_004026805.1 Lasiurus borealis
GTGGCGCCAGGTCGGAAATGGTCCCAATGATCTAATTGCCTTTGGTCTCCGGTTGCATTTGAAAAGGCAGAGCCCGGGCCCGCCCCCTCCCCCGGGCCTTCCCAGCCCCACTTCTCCACCCAAAGGAAAGGGCGCTGCGGGGGGCCGGCCCCACCCTCCGCTGGGCTAGGCCCGAAGGCGGGGGCTGTCCCTTGAACTGAAGACCCCCTCCCTGACCAGGAGCCAGTGTGTGTGTGTGTGTGTGTGTGTGTGTGTGTGTGTCGAGGGGAAGTGGGGTGAACAGCCAGGAGGGGAGTCTCCCTGAAAGGGTGGTGGCAAGCTAGAGCGCCCACCCGCAGCCTCCACCACAAAGCTGCTTGCGGCCTGCGGTGGCGGGAAGGGCCGCGATGGAAGTAAAAGCAGCCCTGGCCTCGCCGCCAGCTCCGTGTGGAGCACGCACCCTCGCCATGCCACCTCCCCCAGAGGCCTCGCCACAGCGTGGCCTTAGCTCAACTCCCCTGCCCGCAGCTCCCCTAAGTTCCCAGAGCACGGACACACTCCGTGCCATCCCTGCACCTCACGCTCCGCACAAAAGCCGGAGCACAGCTCGTGCCCCGCATCCCACAATGCACTCAGACCCAGGCCCCAGCTCCCGCACACATGCCTGCCAGCCACTTGCCCGCCAGACACGCACAGCCTGCCCGCGCCGGGCCGGGGCCAGCTGAGCGCTCAGCCGGCGCCTCTCCCCTGGGCCCGGGGGCAGGTGCCTGGAGGGGGTGGGGTGGGGGAAAGGGTCTGGGCTCGGACCGCAGGCCATTCATTCAGGCCGAGGCCGCTCTGTGCTCCTCTGAACGGAGAGCCCTGTCCTCCCTTTGTGGTTCTTGAAGTCCCCAGCACCCCAGCAGCAGCGGTTTTGGAGGTGTGTGTGTGTGTGTGTGTGTGTGTGTGTGTGTGTGTCTCTTTGCACCCCGAATCCACAGCCCCGCCTCAGCGGCCTTTCTGTCTGTTGTGTTGTGCTGTGCCCTCGGCTCGGGGCTCCCCGCAGGGCCGGGCTCGGAGCCACTGACCGGCAGCCCCCACGGCGGCAGCGAGGCCCCCAAGAGCAGCGGCGGCGGCTCGCAGGGCGGCCTGGCCTGCAGCGCCAGTGACCAGATGCGCCGGTACCGTACCGCCTTCACCCGGGAGCAGATCGCGCGGCTGGAGAAGGAGTTCTACCGGGAGAACTACGTTTCCAGGCCGCGCAGATGCGAGCTGGCTGCCGCCCTGAACCTGCCCGAAACCACCATCAAGGTATGCGCCCCGGGGCCCGGGAGAGGGGCGCGCCCAGGCCGCAGGGAGTAGCCCTCCGGGTGCGGGCCCGGCAGCGGGTCTGCGGTCTCTCCGCTCAGGCGGCGGCGGGGCTGCGGGGCCAGGCCTGGTGCCGGCGCCAGGTGAGGCCGCTTTACCCGCTCACAATCCCCGGCAGCCACCCGTCTGCCCCGTCCCCAGCCCCATACACAGAGGGGTGGGGCCTGCGACCTGACCAGGAAGGGTCTGGTGGGGAGAGATCGGAAGGGGCTGATCCTGGGGTCCCTAGTCCCCCACTGGCACATGGGCCCGGTTCGGGCAGCCGGGGAGGCCGAGCAGACCTGGGGCCTCTCTGAGCCCCTCCCCGGGGTTCCAGCTCCCGGCGGCGGAGGCGGGCCGGGCTCTGCGCGCGGCGCCGCGGGGCCACCAGCCTCGCCTCTCTGCCCGCAGGTGTGGTTCCAGAACCGGCGCATGAAGGACAAGCGGCAGCGGCTGGCCATGACCTGGCCGCACCCGGCCGACCCCGCCTTCTACACGTACATGATGAGCCACGCGGCGGCCGCGGGCGGCCTGCCCTACCCCTTCCCGTCGCACCTGCCGCTGCCCTACTACGCGCCCGTGGGCCTGGGCGCCTCCGCCGCCTCCGCCGCCGCGCCCTTCGGCGGCCCCCTGCGCCCGCTCGACACCTTCCGCGTGCTGTCGCCGCCCTACCCTCGGCCCGAACTGCTGTGCGCCTTCCGCCACCCGCCGCTCTACCCCGGGCCCGCGCACGGCCTGGGCGCCGCGGCCGGCGGCCCCTGCTCCTGCCTCGCCTGCCACGGCGGCTCCGCCAACGGCCTGGCGCCCCGCGCCGCCGCCGCCGCCGCCGCCTCGGACTTCACCTGTGCCTCCACGTCCCGCTCGGACTCCTTCCTCACCTTCGCGCCCTCCGTGCTCAGCAAGGCGTCCTCCGTCGCGCTGGACCAGAGGGAGGAGGTGCCCCTCACCAGATAAGGGGCTGCCGGCTCCAGGACGCCCTGTGGGGGTCCCCCACCCCGGGGACTCAGCCAGCACCCCCTCCCCGCCCCCCTGGGCGCCGAGGAGAAAGAAGGGACCTGGAAAGTATACCAACAGGACTGCGCCTGGAGGATGGGACTCCCGGAAGCGGCCTCGGCTGGCCCGTTGGGGCAGCAGGAGTGGGACTGGGGGAGATGAGGGGGGTACAGAGGCCCAGGACCTTCCTCTGGGACGCCCCTCTTTGGCCTTCGTCATCGGACCCACTGCCCTGAACCCCGGTGGAGGAGGCCTTGGCTCCAAAGCTCAACAAACTCAGCAGCAAGAGCAACAACCCTCAGCCCCCCGCCCTCACACCTCCCTCACCGGGGGTACCCCACCCCCAGATCAAGCCCAAGCACTGGAAGGGGATTGCTGTTTCTCTCAACAGAAATAATGTGCGCTCGGGGCCGGCAGAGACTGATCCTGGCCAGCTCTCCCCAGGCCTGGCAAGGGCTGGTGGGCGGCAGTGACCCGGCCGTCGAGGGGCAGTGAGAGCGGATCCTGGCCCTCCCTGGCACCTGGGGACTCTGGCCTTCGTGGGGCTTCCCGACACCACATCTCTGGCTCTGCCATGTACCAGCACCTGCTCTCCTTCCTCCTTCCCGGCTTCCGGGTCGCTCTCCACTTGCACCTCCATCTCCAAGCCCCCACCCCAACCCCCACCCGCCGCACTTTGTGTTCTAAGGTTGGTAGGGAGGCTGCAGGCTCCCCCCCACACCCCCCTGCCAGGACCCCTTGGCCCAGCACATGCTGATTAGCCGGTGATGTGTGTGAGAGGAGGGTTTTGAGCGCTGAATGTATAATAATGATCGCCGCGCAGCCAGCCAGAGCCGCGCTGTTAACAAGGCGCCCAGGGAAAGAGCTTAGGGAGCGGCCCTCACCCCCTCCCTCGGTATCTGGAGGCAAATCAGAAGCGGTTCCCAGCCTCTGCCCGCACCCGCCCGGAGCCGGCCGGCCCTTCCCTTTGTATTTGGCGTTTTCACGTCATTCTTCCGCCCCTTCTCCTCCCGGGTGGCCCCTGGAGCCTGGCTTTCCTATACTCCAGGGAGCTTCTGCCCCTTCTGGGGGCACCTGTCTTCCCGCTCCACCAGGGTCTGCTGGGAGCCACCCCCACACTCTCCCTCCCGCTCTCCTTCCCGCAGCCAGTGTTTGAGGGCGAGGAGACCCCGTGACCCCCCAATGCAAGCTCTGCTCCGGCCGGAAGGTCGTGGCTCATTCGGTTTGGTTTTCTGTCGACGCCCAAAGAGTTCGCTGTTCCGATTTGTTGACCACGTTGCAATAAAAAGCCGGACCTGATTCTCACTTCAGCGTTTCCATCTTTGGGCCGCAGGCAGCACAGCTGGTTAGGCCACGGCGGGCTCGGGCAAGGAAGGGACCAGAGCTGGACCCACCGACAGTCCCTCCAGCCTCTGCTGGGCGGGCAGGCTCCTCCTGGGCCTGGCACAGAGGCGGGCAAGGCGGGCTCCAGCTGCCCCGGGCTTCCGGGGGCAAAACTGGCAAAACCACTTGGTGCTCTCCCTGCGATGCCTCCTTCCCCGCCTGCGCCAGCCCTTTGGGGAAAGGCGAGTCTGGGCTGTAGTTTGCCGGCCCCTTTGCCAGCTGCGTGGAGATGAGAGAAGCAGGGGTGGAACTGAGTCTGGACATGAGGGGGCAGGGAGGTGAGGGATGGGAAGGTCTGAGCCATCCTCACACGGGCACCATCCCCAAGGATGGATTTCTGGGGTCCGGGCCGGACTGGGCAGCCACCTCACTCCTATCTTCTCTGGCCACGGAAGAGCCACGTGGCTGGCTGCCTCTGCAGTCCTGCTCCCGCAGGCTGGGTCCTCCGTGGGGGTACCGCTGGGCAGGTGTGCGCTCGCCGTGGGCCTTCATCCTCCTTGGAGGCCCAGAGCAGACCTTTCTGCCCACAGTGCCCCCGCCCTCCCCAGCACCCGCTTCTGCCCACACTCCCAGCAGCCTCCTCTCCCCGCCCCGCCCCTGCGCGGCTCCCGGTGCCAAATCCCCGCACATCCCGAGGCTACTTCCAGTTGGGCCCCGAGATTGCTTGCGACAGGTAAATGGGCTTCGGGTTGCCGCAGTGCCGGGCGTATTTTCAGTTAATAGGGAGGGAAAATGAGGTGTCTGCAGCGATATTGGAAAGTACAAGATCGATGATCCGGCCTCGTGTCCAATCAGCAGCCTTTAATTGACTGTATTTTCTGGGTAATTGAGCCTCTCTTCCTCCAAATTGAAGCGGAGGATGTAACAATACATCTTGCCGGGGGGAATTACTCATTACCGCGTAATGCGCGCTCCCTTTTGCCAAGGTTTGCGGTTTGGCGCCGGGGACTGCTCCTCCCACCCCCTCCCCCACCCGCTCACCTGAAAACAGGTTTGCGGCCAGGCAGTCTGCAGCCACAGGTGGCCCGCGCCCTACCCTGGGGGGAGGGGAAGGGCCGATAACCACGAATAAGGCGCGTCCCCTGCACAGCGAGGCCACCGCACCTGCCACACGGTGTGATCGTTGCCCATTCTGAACGCCTCTCTTTAGCTGCGTCCCGCGTCGTCCCATTTCGCAGGCGGGAAGACAGAGGCTCCCGGCCTCACGCAGCTAAGAGTGTGCGGCCCGTGCAGCGTGGAGTTGCACGCTCTGGCCTCCTCTCCCTTGTCCTGAGCCGCTTTGGGGTCCCTCGGCCACGGTCACCCCTCACAAAGCCCGACACCTCACTTCCCACCACCCCCCGGGGCTCCTCAACCTCGCGGAACCAGGCTGGGGGTGGGGGGCAGGCTCTGGGGACGAAGACCCGCGCTCCATCCTGGCCCAGCCCGGCTCAGCCCGCATCCCCGGCCGCCCCGCATCCCCGGTGCGTGCTCAGCGCCGGCCGTCGCCGGCTTGTTAGGAGTGATTGATCGCCTTATTAAAGCGTGTTCTTGTAAGTGTGACCGGGCTGATTGCGCTGCATATGTTTGGGGTAATGCTCACTTTAAACAACGGGGTGACGGGGACGCGCCGGGCGCGGGGAAGGATGCTGGCAGCGGCGCCCGAACCCTGGCGTCCAGTGGCCCAGGGACAGGGTCAATCGCGTGCTTCTTAGCCCCCCCCTGGCCTGCAGTGTGGGGTGCCCCAGGCCTGGCTCCCCTAGTGACCACAGGGGCTCTGCTTCCCAGCCAAGAGCCCTGCCCCCCGCACAGCCCCGACATCCAGCCCCTCCCCGCCGCCCAGGCCGAGGGAAGCGAGGCTCCCAACTCACCGTCCACCCCGGCCTCCCCGGGCCACGTGGCCCTCGGCGGGCGCCGCACTTGGGAGCGTAGGTCCCCCCGGCAAACCGCATCTCTTCCCCGACCCCCACCTTCCCCCTTTGTTTCCCAGGCGTTCCCCCTTGTTCGGTTGCTTCCATCCTCCCTCCGCGGAGAAAGCCCCGCCGCCCTATGTCCCTCGAGAGCGTGGTGTCGCCGCGGACAGTGGTCGAGGAGGGCCAGATGCTCGGCCTTCTCCGAGTGGGAGAGCCTTCCTTTCTTCGCGCCCGCCCCGTGCGCATCGCCAGGAGCCAGGGAGGGAGGGAGGAAAGGTGGGAGTTAGGGGTGGTGGGGAGGGAAAGGAGGCTGGGGCAACACATTGGGACCCCCCAATTACTGTCCCCCCCACCGATTCTGGTGGCCGGCTCTGGCTGCGCTTGGTGCCTGACACAGACCCTCATCGGCCTTCCCCCACTTCAGGTCGACTTGCAGGGCAGCCAAACTGCTGGCAGATTGAACTTCCTCAGGGGCACCCCTGGGACACTCGGGGTTCTGGTTTGTTCCAGATGAGGGCAGTCATCGGGGTGCGTCAGGTGCGATGCCACTCTTTGGGGGGTTGTTTGCAAGGGCAGTCACGCGCATTCGTTGGCAAGACCCAGCTAGACTGCGTCTGGACAAGCGACCTGATCCAATCCCTGGCTCTTGGGGGGATAGGGTGAGCAGACGCATCAGACTGCACTGAGGGGGAAATCAAGGCCCAGCTCGCCATTTGCGCCAGCTCGAGGGACCCCCAAAATGCGGGACCCTTAGAGGAGAAAAAAGCCAACTGCAAAAGGCGTGCTACCATCTACCGAGCAAACAGAAACCCCAAGTCGGTTCCCAAATCCGCCCTCTCAGCAAATAAGTAAGTGATGCTCTGAGCAGGAGAGAGGGGAAGATTGCCACTGAACAATAACACGAAAGCATTAAGTAATTATTTAAAACAGGGCTGTTTAGAAAAATATTTGTATTTATTGCAGCTGCTCAATTGGCCTCGTTAAAGTCGGCAAGCATTTAAATTGTGTTACAATCTCATTTAAATCCCCTCCGTTCCGGCAGGCTGAAGAGCTTGAATAGACCAATCACTTCATAATGATGATGAATGAGAAATTAATTCAGATACAAGCAAGACAATTTAGGCCTTCATCTGTTTAAATAGCCTTCCAATATTATTCGCGATCGCGGGTCACAGATTGAATCAATTGTCCAATCTTGTGAAAGTCATATCCTTGCATCTTCATCCACATTATTTATAGCGCGGCGCGGGCTGCTGAAAGGTAGACGCTGTTAACAGGGACAATTACTTAAAGGGAAGCGTTCGTAAAATGGGAAACAAATGCCGGGGCGAGGAGCGAATGGGATCAAACGCAGCCACTCCGGCCTGGCTCCCCGAGGGCAGGGAGCGGGCGCGGCTCCCGCGGGGGCGAGGGGCGCTCGGGGCCTCCCAGGTGAGGCCGGGTCTGCGGGGCGCGCCAGCCTGCGCCCTCCTCCCCCCGCACCCCCTGCCCTCGTGGTCCCAGGTCGAGCAGAAACTGCTGCCAGGCCCCCGGGGGCTGATGGGGCCCTTCCCCGTCTCTCAGGGGCAGCGCCCCACCCAAGGTGCCGGGGTCCCGGCCACCAGCGCGCACAGGCCCGGTCCAAGCGCTCAGGCCGTCGGCACGGCGGTGGGGAGGCCTCGCTGAGCGCAGGGGCGGACGGAGGCGCCGGGAGGTCTTGGGGCTCCGGAGGCCCAGCCGCCTCTTAGACTCGGCCTCCGAAGCCGAAGGCAGGGAAGTAAGTACCCCGTTTCCTTAGAGCGTCCCCCGCCCCCCTGGCCTCCCTTCCCGAGCGGAAAGCGCGCCTGGGGTCGCCGCGCATCTTTTCGGGCCTAGACCCCGTCCAGGCCGGCTTCGCAGGGCGCCCTCGGGCCTCTGAGCAGTGTCCCGTCCTCCAAAATAAAAGTTAATAAAAAGAGGCGCCCATCCTTCCCCAGGCAAGCACCGGCACCTCCGGAAATACCCCTCCTGGTGAGGCCGCTCCCCGCCCTGGCCACACCGCGCCTCGAGGGAGCGCAAGGCTGGCGCGGCGGCCACCAGGACTTCGGGGTGCCGTGTGTCTCCCCCTCCTCAGCCCGGGCAGGCAGAGACCCAGCAAAGCGTGCGCCGAGGGATGGGTTTGCCCCCTACCCCCACTCCCGCACCCCCATCCCCCGCAGCCCCATCGGTACACGCGCGCTTAGCTATAACCGCGTGCCGCGTCTACACGGCTCTGGGCGCGGGTCCCGGGGACGAGCCTTCCTCGGAGGAGAGATGCGGGAGGGGGCGGGAGCGGGGGAGCGGGAAGGGGCATCGGATGCGCGGAGCCCGGAGCGGGAGAGGGAGCGGGAGGCTCGCGGCGGAGACGGCGCGGCGGCCCCGAGGCCCCGCACGCGCGCCGCTCCCCGCAGTCCGCGTCGAGGTTGCTGTGTTTTTTTTTTTCGTTGTTTTTTTTTCTTTCCTTCTTCCTCTGTATTTCTGTTTTGAAACAAAAGCCCAACTAATGGATTCGTGGCGCTCCGAGGACCCACTCCCGGGAACGACTTTGATGCATCGCTGTCCAATTAGCGCGTTTAATTGGTGTCCTCGGGGACCGGCTGCCCGGAGCCGGGCGGCCTCCGCTGCCTCGGCTGCTCGCGGGGAAGGTAAAATTTACAGCAGTGGCCGCCGTCCCTGGGGACCGGCGCCGGGGGAGAGGCAGGCAGGCGGGGAAGGACGGGAGCGAGCCGGCTCAGCCCGGCCGCGCCCAGACCCTCCAGCCCAGGGGGTCGCGGGTGAGGGTCCAGATCGCCGGGGCTCTCTCCGCGGGGCCTGGCGGGAGGGCTGCCGGCCGAGCTGCTGCGGATGATGAACCTGCTGGCAGGAAGGCCCAGGGAGCGTGCATTGTCTGCCGCAGCCCGCTCCATGCGGGCTCTCC
Source organism: Lasiurus borealis (assembly GCA_004026805.1). Taxonomy (NCBI): domain Eukaryota; kingdom Metazoa; phylum Chordata; class Mammalia; order Chiroptera; family Vespertilionidae; genus Lasiurus; species Lasiurus borealis. The sequence goes on from PVJN01011961.1 coordinate 8,488, forward strand.
TCTCGTTAATAATGGCTGTTTGTTAACAAGGATGCGGAGGTTAAATAATCCGGCTGGAAGATTAACCACGGTGCTTTACGGAGCCGCTGCGGGCCGCGCTGCACACAGACCTGGGCAGGAGCGGCTGGCGGGCTGGCACCGGGAGGAAGGTGGGGATAAACAGCCTGCAAAGAGCCCTGGCAGAGACGAGGGGAGGTCCGTGCCCCCTTTTCAGGTGGAGCACAGACTCCACCCCTAGGGGTGTAGAACAGAAAAACCCTAAGGGAACCAGCCCCGGTGAAGTGTGGATGAAAGACCGTGGGGATCAGAAAGGGAGGCCTGGGTCTGAATCCAGGGTCCCTCTTGGAGGAGGGGCCATCTGCAGCCCCCCGGGCCTTCCCATGTCATGCTTCTGGGAAGGAAGGGACACGGGTGCCACGTTGTGACACTGGCTTGGAAGACAGAGAAGATGCGGCTGTAGCACGGGCTCTGCCCCTAAAGAGCTGTGTCATCGGTGTGACACTGTTTTCCTGCCTCATTTCCCTCCAGGACGAGGTGGATGGGAGGTAGGGCTTGATGCCGATCACGTGTCCCATGTCTGCTTCTTTCCTCCAGCTCACACCAGCCTTAGGGAGGTGAGCACCGTCAGACACTCTGTCTCTGCCCAGTCTTGGAGGGTTCCGTCCAGGAGGACTTTGGTCAGCATGTATGTGAGAGCCTACGGTAGGCCAGTCACTGTGCAATGTGTATCCCTTAGCTGTGAGAGGAGAATACCCATTTGTATATCCCTGAGTGGTGGTGTGGGGGATGGGATGGTGGTGATGGTGACCATGGTGACGGTGGTGGTAGTGGTGGAGATGGTAGTGACAGTGATGGTGGTAGTAGAGATGGTGGTGATGGTAGTAGTGGTGATGGTGGTAGAAATGGTGGTGACAGTGATGGTGGTGATGGTAATAGTGGTGATGGTGGTGGTAGTGGTGATGGTGGTGGTGGAGATGGTAGTGACAGTGATGGTGATAGTAGTGGTGATGGTACTGGTGGCTGGTGGTGGAGGTAAAGATGGTGGTGACAGTGATGGTGATAGTAGTGATGATGGTACTGGTGGTGGTGGTGGTGATGGTGGTGACAGTGATGGTGGTAGTAGAGAAGGTGATGATGGTACTGGCGGTGATGGTGGTGGTAGTGGTAATGGTGGCTTTAGTCATGAAAGTTTCAGTGTTGGCTTCACACTAGAATCAACTGCCCTAAACCAGCTGAATCTGACTCTTGGAAGTGGAGGTCTGGACATGTGTAGCTTTCAATGTTGCCTTAGGTGGTCCCTTAAACCAGTGTAGGTGAAAACGGAGAACCACTGGGGAGCGAAAGCACAAGCTGGTAAGCACTCAGTAAATTCTAGTCATTGCAGCTGAGCTGAGGTTGGGATTAAGAGGAAAGGACTGGGTCTCTTCTTTATCTTAAATACACATGGTCCACTGACTAAGCCAAGTTTTACCAGTTTGGATACACTCCCTAACTAGAGGTACCCTGACATTTCAGAGCCAGGAGTGACCTGATCTCTTAGCCAAACTATTTCCCTTCATGGTTTTTTTTAGTTTTCTGGAGGTAAAATGGACCTGGTCTGGCTACTGTGGACTTGGAGCAGACCCAGGATGTTGCATAGGAAATATGCTACCTCGGTTCTCGATTCATTTTGATGTCAAGGTTGGGGTGACTGCACATTTCACTGGGGCAGAGCTAACACGTCCGGATTCAAAGGTTCCCCAGGACCTTCACTGGAAGCTGTCATGCCAGTGGCACATCCCTGGGGTCAGCCACTGAGACCAGGGAAAGGCCAGGTGCTGAGAAAAACAGGGTAAGGGACACTCTCACCTAGCTGTGACCTCACTAAACTATCCGGAAGGAAGTGAAGAGGAGGAGTCACCAGCTCCCTTGCCGGCTCCAGAGGGAAGCTTGCACATAGCGTTTGGAGGGAGGGTTGGCTGGGGGAGGGGCCCAGGGCGAGCGCCACCAGAACTGGCCAGGTGACTTTGGGAATCGTGATTGCTTAAGATCAGAGATAGGGCTGGGGGGTGGCGGTGACTCTGAAAGAAACGTGTGTGAGAACAATTCTGCGTCTCCAAAGAGAATCTCTAGAATTCCAGGGCAGTGCTCTTGGCCCTGTCTGAATAGGGTTTGCTTCTGAACTGCCATGATACCTGTGCCAAACAGTTAGTAATTCTACTTTCTGCAGAAAAGAGTTTTAAAAAAATATATACAGATTTAATTAAATGCATACAGAGCAATTCTTAAAGTACCAGAGACATCTTGGTAAGGACGCATTCTCTCTGCTGCCAGGGCCAGAGGCTTTCCCTGGCTGGGTGTCTGGATCGGATCACAGGAATAACGAGGAAAGGAAGGGGAAGAGGAGAATGGTGACTCTCAGTAAACCACTCAAGCCATAGAGCGGGCTGGGGAGACAGGAGACACCACATGGGTCTGGAGGCCCAGACCTTGGGGTTAAGCTCATTGTGTGAAGTGTGCAAGCTCTTGCTCACTTAGCATTCCCCAGAGCAGCGGTTCTCAACCTGTGGGTCTCGACCCCTTTGGGGGTCTAACGACCCTTTCATAGGAGTCGCCTAAGACTATTGGAAAACACCTATTTCCCATGGTCTTAGGAACCAACACACCACTCCTTGGTGTAGCAAAATGTAGTTTACTGTTGTTATATTAAGACTGTTACCCATGCTATACCACGATTCAAGACAAAAATTTCATTTATTTATAATTAGAAATAAATATTTCACAATATACAATTACATATTGTTTTTGTGATTAATCACTATGCTTTAATGATGTTCCATTTGTAACAACGAAAATATATCCTGCATATCAGATATTTATATTATAGTTCATAACAGTAGCAAGATTACAGTTATGAAGTAGCAACGGAAATAATTTTATGGTTGGGGGTCACCACCACATGAGGAGCTATCTTAAAGGTTCATGGCATTAGGAAGGTTGAGAACCACTGCCCTAGAATGTCCTGCTGGCTCTCTCCCAGACCTGGTGCCCTTTTACTAGATTAGAATTGCCATCGGCCTGCTGAAAATCTCACTCTTATTTACCCACAACAGCGTTTTCGTAAGATGTGACAGTGGGTGCTCCCCTAGTCTCTTTGTTCTTCCCGTTCGTGGAGGAATGAGGCTGTGGATAAACAGCCGGACACCACAGAAAGCTCGGTGACGTTGCACGCCCGCCAATTGGAGGGCCATGGAGAGGACTGTTCTGTCTGTAAGCCACTGAGCTGCCTCTCTATGGTTTGAAGGGATGGAGTGAGAGGCTGACACAGGCTCTGGGAAATAGCAGGGGAGGTTCTGGGTGTGCTGGTGGCATGTGCCGGTTTTCTGGGCTATTTGTGGGGAGGACCGTGTCAGGCTTTTGATTTCTTAAACTTGGCGTTTCTAACCTTCCCAGACAGTGAGCTGAGGCGCAGATTCACTTCCTCTGACCCCTCTCCTCACAATGCCCCACCCTGTACATTTTCAGATGTGCGGTATAGGTTTGCTTACTGGTGAATGGTATTTTATATTAGTGATGATTTTTAGATTGATTCCTATCTTTTTCTTTTCTTTTTAAAAAAATAGATTTTACTGATTTTTCACAGAGGGGAAAGGAGAGGAATAGAAAGTCAGAAACATCGATGAGAGAGAGACATCGATCAGCTGCCTCCTGCACACCCAAACACTGCAGATGTGCCCATAAGCAAGGTACATGCCCCGATCAGAATCGAACCTGGGACCTTTCAGTCTGCAGGCCGACACTCTATCCACTGAGCCAAACCGGCTTCGGCTGATTCCTATATTCACTGACTATCTCTGAACCCCTTAATATTTCTCTACATCTGTGCGGTCCCAGTTTCATAGAGACTTAGTTTAGCCCCTTCTCTACAATATAATTCGTAGACATTGGCCTAAGAAATTGCTGTGACTTACATAGTGAGTGTTTAAATGCTTCACTGATGGATAATCTTGTTGGTTAAAGGAAGTTGCCTTGGTTACTGGCTAATTTACAGGGATTTGAACAAGTTCTGTGCTTTATTCCTTCCTCCCTTCAAAGTCCATTATTCCAATCTCAGGGCAAAGCAGCACATTTTGGGGAGAAGGGGTATGTGAAATAGCCTCATTTTTACTCTCTTTGTAGGCACTCTGCCTTTAATTCCATTTTCAGGCCCCGTCTCATCTCCCATCCCCTTGAATCATGAGATGCACAGTGAATGGCCCTGGGCCCTAACAGTGCTCTGTGGGTGGAGTGAGGGTAATTTATTCCCCAAATTTTGTTTATCGGTTACTTGATACAGAACAGTAGGTCAGCGTGTATGTTGATTTTGCGGAAGGTGAAAAATTCATGTTGATTTTCTGGAAGGTGAAACCTTAAGCTTCTTCTGTCTGCTCATTTCAGAGGAAAATGTTTACCTCAGAAGCTAAAAATGAGCCCAGTTAAAATGAATATTCATGTAAGAGTGTTAGATGGCTTTCAAAGAGTTAAATCTTAAAAGAGTACCTCCCATTTGAAGGATTTTATAAGCTCTAGTTATACAGATATAAATAGGCTTAATTTTATGGACTTGGTGAGAAGAAAGCTCTATTGAAAGGAATTGTGTATTTTGAATCATACTTTGCTCATGATTTCTGTTATTTGGGAAATACGTTCTATATAAACAATTTTGATAGAAAACATTGGAAATGTAGCTTCAGACTTCCATTTTTACCCAGGTCAAGCAGTATTCTCCATGCTTAGTCTCTGTGCATTTCATTCTCCTACTGTTTCTTTAGAGAAGGTGATAAAACGGACCATCACCTATATGTTTTCAATTCCCACTGAACACTGCCCTCACCACGATCCCTGTTCACTGTCAATCCTGTGGAATCTGCGACACTGGTTTTTGCTGTTGCTTTAGAGCAGTGGCTCTCAACCTTCCTAATGCCGAGACCCTTTCATACAGCTCCTCATGCTGCGGTGACCCCCAACCACAAAATTACTTTGGTTGCTACTTCATAACTGTAATGTTGCTACTGTTACGAATCGTAATGGAAATATCTGTGTTTTCTGATGGTCTTAGGTGACCCTGCTAGCGGTTTCCAACCTGTGGGTCGTGACCCCAATAAATTTAATTTTAAAAGGGGGGGGGAGAAATATTGATTTAAAAAAGAAAAAAAAGAATCCATGGCTGATTCTACATGGTGAGTTCTTTTTTGGGGGGAAAAAAAAACCCAAAACAGGCAAGTATCAGGGAGCTCAGCCCACAGGCCAGGGCCCCTGTCTGGGTACGGAGGCCTCCCTGTCTCCCCTTTGCTCAAGAACTCTGAGAGAGTTTCATAGGGTCAGTTTGGGGGTCTGGGCCATGGAACAATTCCATCTCCCTGTTTCCTACCCTCTTCCAGGCCTCCGTCTGGTCTGGGAAGACACATCTCATCCCCTCCCTCCACACACGACGAGGTCAGTGTTTTTCACATTCTTGAATGTTTGTCACAGAAATGAAAGACATCTGATATCATAACCTGGTACTCACACACAGCCCCCAAACAAAAGCTTGCTCTAGCTGCATTTATACTTCCTCAGGGAACAAAACATGCTGATGGGGGCCCCCTAAATTCCTTGCCTCATCAGGGTCTGGTTCCACAATTTGAAAAGCACCAGCCTTAGACAACCTGTCCTCGTGACACTGGCGCGGTAGAGAGGATTCAAACACTAAGAGCAGCCCTGGATTCACTCTCCCCACCACTCTGCCCCCAGCCCTACCCCACATCCTGACCACAAACACTGGCCTTCATTAAGCATGTGAGGGCCATCCACATGCTTTCTATAGTTTGGGAGCCCAGAAGGTTCCAGACTGGATTGACAGCTCCATTCTAGGATACAAGTCATATGGGTCACAAAGCGATAGACATATGGTTGGAAAGGACTTTCTTTTTTAAATATATTTTTATTGATTTCAGAGAGGAAGGCAGAGGGAGAGAGAGATAAAAACATCAATAATGAGAGAGAATCATTGATTGGTTGCCTCTTGCACAACCCCCACTGGGGACCGAGCCCATAACCTGGGCATGGGCCCTTGACCGGAATCAAACCCAGCACCCTTCAGTCCAAAGGCTGATGCTCTATCTACTAAGCCAAACCAGCTAGGTCTGGAGGGACTTTTTTTTTTTTAAATATATTTTATTGATTTTTTACAGAGAGGGAGGGAGAAGGATAGAGAGTCAGAAACATTGATGAAAGAGAGACATCAATAAGCCGCCTCCTGTACATCCCTTACTGCGGATGTGCCCACAACCAAGGTACATGCCCTTGACTGGAATCGAACCAGGGACCCTTCAGTCCGCAGGCCAACGCTCTATCCACTGAGCCAAACCGGTTTCGGCGGAAGGGACTCTCTTGAGGCCCACATTTTTATAGAGAAGGAAACGGAGGCCAGGAAGGGTAAGTTAATGACCAATGAGATACTTGAGGAAAAGCACTTGGTTACAAAAGTCTGGAGAAACAGGACCTCTCTTCATTCCAGTTTCTGTTTACTCGCACCTCCTATGCCCCGCCTTCACCCTGGCAGCTGATTGACAGGCTGCCCTTTCACCTGGACCAGTCCTCGCCCACACTGGCACTGCCACAGGGTGATAAATTTTGTGGGTGAGTGTTCTCCTTCGCTTTGCATTCAAAGACTGACCGTCTCCTTGCCTTTCTTTCTTTTCTTTTTTTAAAAAAAGTATTTTATTGATTTTTTTACAGAGAGGAAGGGAGAGAGATAGAGAGTTAGAACATCCATCAGCTGCCTCCTGCACACCTCCCACTGGGGATATGCCCGCAACCAAGGTACATGCCATTGACCGGAATCGAGCCTGGGACCCCTCAGTCCGCAGGCCAGCGCTCTATCCACTGAGCCAAACCGGTTTTGGCTTCTCCTTGCCTTTCTAACTGGTTATGACTCATGGCCCAGCTGAACCCCAGGCCCGTGGGGTCCCAGGAAGGGTGAGGTTCTGCATTCTGGCGCTGCCCATACAGAATCATTGATTGTCTGCCCCCTGGTTGCCCCCTACTGGGGATTGAGCCTGCAACATGGGCATGTGCACTGACCAGGAATCGAACCATGACCTCCTGGTTCATAGGTCAATGCTCAACCCACTGAGTCATGCCAGGTACTCAAAAGAATGACTCCAAACATCTGAAAAATCTACATCTGCAGTATCTACTTTGCACTACCCTAGACAAGCCCCTTCCTGGAGACATGGGGGAATGCCAGTGTATTACTGGGACCTCGTTGAGTTCTAGCATTTTAACCTTTTTGTCTGCTGTCCCTGTAAAGGGTTAGGTCAGACTGTCTCTATAGCATGTAGGCAGGGGAAGGTTTCTGGACACCCATGCAACGTTTTAATTTCCATGATTCTGTTAGGTGTATGTAGTGGGAGGAGCCAGAAGGGTCACTGTTCAAGGTGACAATGTGTGGAACATATAGACAACCAGTATTTCCAGATCCCATAAGGGAAGAAGGTCTGATGTGTGCTGGGTTTAGAGTTACTCTTCAATACCACTACTTAAAGCTGTTTTGATGTAGTTACAAAAATAGAAAATATGTACTCACCATGTGGCAGATACAGTTCTAAACGGTTACATGCATTATTTCACATAATCCTCTCTACAGCGAATGAATCAAGAAAGGTTATTATCTCCATGTTATAGATGAGGCTGCTGAAGCTTGGGGAGTGTAAGTTAGAGGGGAGTCAGAACTGGAATTCAGGCAACTTGGTGCTCGAGCTGGGAACCCAATGTCTATAAAGTGGTACCTCGAGATACAAGTTTAATTCATTCTGTAACCTTGAGGCGTGGCAAACTATGAGACACTCCAGTCGCGGTAAACTGGTGGGTCATGTGCAGCTGGCCGATCCGTGCGATGACTCCTATCTCAAATGTTGCTTGTATTTCAAAGCAAAAATTGCTCGCTCGACGGCTCGTATCTCAAAAATCTCGTATGTTAGGGCACTTGTATCTCGAGGTACCACTGTGTTCTGTTGCCTCTCTCGCAGTAATGGCACAAGCTAATACAACCTAATGCTTTCAGACTATTTTACCTGCTGCCTGCTTGCAAGCGTATTATTTCATCTCCTCCACATAGTTGTGCTGTTGTGGAGTCAACAACTAGTTATTGATGTTTTTGATGGGAAAGAGGCAAACTTAGCATTTCTCTCTGATAAACGAGGAAAGTGATCTCAGAAATGTTTGTGGTTTTTAAAGCACCCAGTGACAGGAAATGAGAAAACAGAACTTGAACCATTGAGACTCCAATCCAGCAAGCTTGCCCGGGAACCACAGCTTAACGCGAACCGCCTTGGTCTTTACGTTGAGAACTGGTGTCCAAATATTTGGAAGGGTGTCTGAAAGGTCAGCTGATTTCTAAAGGCATTGGTGGTTTCCAACGACGGCAGATAAAACTAGACTTGGCTTGATTTGGCCCGATCATTATCTCCTCCCTCATGAGAGCAAGAAGCAAGTGTACAAGTGAAAAACAAGAGAGAAGGAAGTTGATTTACTTGTTTTGTATATGTGATCTCATAAAAAGAGCCCGAGAAACTAATGAGATGAGAGAACCTAATTTTCTGAAGATTTATCTTTATTCTGAGCATTGTGCTTATTATGTCATTATAGGGCTCTTCCATTTCTGTGCTTTAAACATTCCCTCTCGTATTAACGACATTTATCTCTCATCACCGAAGATAAGTGTCCCGTTGGAGAGAGAGATGAGCAGGATTTGTGGAATCTAGCAGACTTGCAAAAGAGAAAGTGAAAATAATGGGAAGAAGCTAAGAAGGGAAGCTATCCAATATGTAGGTGAGGCGGCTGTATTAGCGGCCGTTCAGCCTTTTCAATAAAAAAACGTGGGTCTAACAGACCCAGGGAGACTTTTTAATTATCCTTATTATTAAAAGATTTTACTTATGTCGATACCATTGATAATGAAACGGCTCGGCAATAGATTTTCAAGATGCTGTACTTTACACAGCGCGCATCCGATTGATTTTTTCATTTCTAGATATCATGGTTTAAATGCTTCTCAAATGCGGTGCAAAATATCGGGGATTTCTGCAGGAAGTTCATCCAGCAGGGTCTATGCACCCTGCATCCGGGCTTCCCTGTGGGACCATCCATTTCTGAGGAACAATTAGTATCGAGTAATTAGTTACAGAACGTGCAAGACGGTATCCCCAAATACCAAGGTAAAAATGCTCCACAATTAACTGTGAATTATTTAACAGCCATGCCATGTGGTAAGGTGGTATTTCTGTCATCAGCATTTTGATCTTTCATACCATTTGATACTTTCAACATACTAGGGACAGTTTCATGTGGGTGTGCATATGTACATGCGCACGCATTTACATGTATCATTTATTACAATTTTAAAAAGTTGACTTCTATTTCAAATGATAAAAGTAATATATGTTCGTGGAAAAAAATTAAGACTATACAACTGGAGTTCCCTATGCCAGAGGTAAATAGGGTTAACATTTCCTGCTAGTGCCCTAATCGGTTTGAATTAGTGGATAAAGAAAGTGTCGGCCTGTGGACTCAAGGATCCCAGGTTCGATTCCGGTCAAGGGCATGTACCTTGGTTGCGGGCATATATATATATATATATATATATATATATATATATATATATATATACACACACACACACACACACACACACACATATATATATATATATATGTACACACACATACATATATATATATATATATTTTTAAAATATATTTTATTGATTTTTTACAGAGAGGAAGGGAGAGAGATAGAAAGTCAGAAACATCAATGAGAGAGAGACATCGATCAGCCGCCTCCTGCATGCCTCACAGTGGAGATGTGCCCACAAGCAAGGTACATGCCCCCAACTGGAATTGAACCTGGGACCTTTCAGTCCACAAGCGGATGCTCTATCCACTGAGCCAAACTGGTCTCAGCAAAATATATTAAAAAAAAAAATTCCTGCTAGCAATGTGCACTGCCATATATGTATATATACCCTTTAAAAAACTCAACAAATGTGATTCTAATACTGTTCAGCAATTTGCTTTCTTTAGTAAACAGTGTCTTAAGCTTCATCTTTCTACATCTGTACATATAGATCACGTTAATTCTTCTTAATTGCATATTATTATAAGAATGTACTCATTTATAAACTAGTTTCCTAATGATGGACATTTTTGGTAGTTTCTATTTTTTTCTTTCTTTCTTAATACAAACCTATTCATAAGAATGCTCATTACATCATTATCAATCCACATATGTGCATATAGACTGTTGGATGGTTGAGTAACTTCCTAGAAAGGAATCCCTGGGTTAAAGGGTGTGTGCATTTTTAATGAACTAATTTTGTGCGTTTTAGAAAATATGGGCTAAAGTTAGAATTTTTTTTATCTGTACAGAAAGTGAAAAGCACAAGTTCCCTTCTCAAGCTCTGACCACCCACACCCTCATTACCACGGTTAAGAGTTTCTTAGTCTCCTCTCATAACTTGAAAATATTATATATTTTATATATGTGCACTTAAAACACAAGTGGGATGATTCAATATGGGGTATGTTCACTTTGTATTTGCTAGGTGGTGTGAAATGGCTCTTCAGAAAGATTCTATCTCTTACATTGCATGATAAAACCTTGGCTACCTTATCTCTGATCACGTTCTTCCCCCTCTCTACTGGGCTGCTCAGAAGAGACAACTTTTTTTAAAAATATATATTTTATTGATTTTTCACAGAGAGGAAGGGAGAGGGATAGAGAGTTAGAAACATCAATGAGAGAGAGATATCCATCAGCCTCATCCTGCACGCCCCCTACTGGGGATGTGCCCGCAACCAAGGTACATGCCCTTGACCGGAATTGAACCTGGGACCTTTCAGTCTGCAGGCCGATGCTCTATCCACTGAGCCAAACCAGTTTCGGCAGAAGAAACAACTTGGATGATGTCTAAATAAACCCGGTTCTGGAGAAGACCAGAAGCAAAAGCATTTATGATCATTTTGCTAGCACATATACAGAAGGCGAGGCATTTATTTCCGTTGCTTTTTCTAAAAACAAATAAAGTACTATTTTTAAGTTCATGGACATATAATGGAAATAGTCCCATGGATTTGTACTATGAGAATAATTGGAAATACCAGGAAGTTTCTGATTTCCTTAAGATACTCTTTCCTAAATGTCACCAAGTTTTATTCTAATATGATTCATAGGCCATGACTCAGAATTGTCTGTGTTCTCTCTGGTAATTTGAACCATATCAAATAGTTAAATGAAAGATAAATGTTTATGGGGCATTTAGTCTCAAAGTCTCTTTATTCAAAACTATTCTGTGTGGCTTTTCTGCCAGCCCACGACTGATAATTGTGTATGAAAGTTACATAAGATGGAGTACACTTAGGGTGGAGTAAAGCTTATTGAATGATATGGAGCAAATAGTTTTTCTGGTGGAGAAGAGTGAACATACTTGTTTTGGTCCTTTTTTAAAAAATATATTTTATTGATTTTTTTTACAGAGAGGAAAGGAGAGGGATAGAGAGTTAGAAACATCGATGCGAGAGAGATATCAATCAGCTGCCTCCTGCACACCCCCTACTGGGGTTGTGCCCGCAACCAGGATACATGCCCTTGACCGGAATCGAGCCTGGGACCTTTCAGTCCACAGGCCGACGCTCTATCCACTGAGCCAAACCGGTTTCGGCTTGGTCCTTTTCCAAATACACATCTACTCGCTGGATTATTATTAAACTAGTTTATTATTTAGCGTTTTGGGTGCTCAAATTATTTTATTATTTTAAAAAAATGATTTCAGAGAGGAAGGGAGAGGGAGAGAGACAGAAACATCAATGATGAGAGAGAATCATTGATTGGCTGCCTCCTGCACCTCCCACCCTGGGGATAGAGCCTGCAGCCCGGGGATGTGTCCTGACCGCCAATCAAACTGTGACCTCCTGGTCATAAGTTGATGCTCAACCACTGAGCCCTGCTGGCCAGGCTAATTTCATCTTTATAACCAACCCAGTAGGTTTTATGATCGTGTGGTGTGAACACTAAGGGTTATGCAGGTTGCCTCCTTCAAGGTCAAAATGCTGATAAGAGGAAGAATCAGGGTTTGAATCTAAGTTTTTGATTACAAGTCCAGTGTCCTTTCTTAGCTTTTAAGCCAGTCTCAATTATCTCAATTTCTAATACTCTCTTTTTGGCTTTCTGCCAGTACAATCAATATTTATTCCCCACCCCTTTTAAGAATTTTCTGGAAATTTGCCTCATCCAGGAGTCTGCATTGTTTCCTCGGTGCTTTGGATGTAGTTGGAATTGGGTCATTAGAGATTGCTTTTTCTGATGGTAATCCTCATTGCAATTGGTTAACTGATCTCCGGTAATTCCATTTCTCCAACCTCGAGGGCATGAGCAAGCTACATATCCTTCTTAATATTGTGATACTAGCTTTTAGTGCTTAGGAAAAATGCAGTAGGTGATTAATTAATGCTTATCTAATAAGTGGACAAATAAAATGAGAATTTTGCTATATATGTATATATCTGGCTCCAAATAAATCTCCATATCCTTTGATTTCATTCTGACTTATATCCACAAAATCTAAATGCTAATAAACACAATTTGCTTTTTTTTTTTTACCACAAAAATTCCAACATGTTTCCTATTATGGTAAGTATTGTATTTGATAACCTTTCTAATTAGCATTACATTGCAAATGCCTGTAAAATGCCCCATTACATATCTGTCCAATAGTCCCTGACAGTTTAGATAAGTAATTGTTATTATGGATTACCTGGTGGCTATCATTAAATAATTAGAGCGACTTACACATGCATAAGGCTAATTAGGGAAGTTATCAGCTATGGGCCGTTAAGATAATAGGGAGCATGGTCGTTGTGTTTCGGAACCGCAGTAAAAACCTGGCTACAAGGATGTGGATGGATCTTTCGTGAATTTAGTGCCCGAGGAGGCAAGGAGCCATTTTACAACGGAGAGTTCGGCCGGCAGAAAACGACCTGGTGAATTGTGCCCCCTTTTTTCTGTCCCTCTGTTCATAACTGACTGTGACTGCCGAGACGTTTCTCCCCGATGCAGCAGGCGAGCGCAAAGGTCAAGTCCAGAGCAACATAAAGCCAGAGAGGGCCCCTCATCTGTCCCCTCGAAGCACTCCCCAAATCAATATCACAATTTCCAGCCTCGCTACCTCAGACCTACACTCTATTAGGCCTCTGCTCACCATGTTCTCCCGGTGGTGGTTCTTTTTCTCCCCGAAGGAGCGGTGACTGCCTTATTAAGAAATCATCCCAGATTGCCCCAGGTTCTCACAAAAGCCACTGACCCTGACCATTGATTCAAGCACTTCCTGAAATGCTGGAGAACTGGTACCGCACGAAAGCAAGTAGCTTCTCTGAAAGAACAGGACATGAGCTGGGAACATTTAATTTTTAAAAATAAATATTTCATGATACCTTCTATCTCTAGAAGTACTGTATTTTCTGATGTATAAGACGACTTTTTTTAATATATATATATATATATATATATATATATTTTATTGATTTTTTACAGAGAGAAAGGGAGAGGGATAGAAAGTCAGAAACATCGATGAGAGAGACATGGATCAGCCGCCTCCTGCACGCCTCCTACTGGAATTGTGCCTGCAAGCAAAGTACATGCCCCTGCCAAGAATCGAACCTGGGACCTTTCAGTCCGAAGGCTGACGCTCTATCCACTGAGCCAAACTGGTCTCGGCTAAGACTTTTTAACCCAGGAAAATCTTCTCAAAAGTTGGGGGTCATCTTATACGCCGGAAAATACGGTAGATTGGTTGTGAGTGGTTTAAGGAATACATAATTGTTTAATGGCATTTTAGAAACATAGGAAACGCTATGCAAAATTTTGCATGTATATGTGCATTTTTCGTAGGAGAAGAGTGAGAGCTTTCATCAGATTCTGCCCTGGAGCCTTTTGATAAATGTGAGACAGATGCCAGGCACCAAGGAGGAGTTCCATGTAGGAGACTTGGAATGCTCTATTGCTAATATTGGTAAATAAGAAAAAACACGATAAAATCCAGTGGTGAAGCAAACATTACCAGACCACAGAGTTCCTTTTCATAATTGTGAGGCAAAGAGCTATGGAGCTATCAGCCTCAGCTCAAGGTCATCGGGGCCTGTTGGCCGGCTAGAGACCTCTCTGAGGTCTTGGGAGAAGAGAGAGTGGGATTTTTACTTCTCAAACACACCATGTTCCAGAATCTCTGGGCCACTGTGACTCATGCAGTCATGACTCATTTTATAGAGCCAACTCTTAGGTTTCAGGCATATCTCGCTGGAACAGGATTAGCTCTGAAATGATCCTATCAGTGGATCATATGGTTGCTTAGCTGTGTTTTAGTTGCTCCTTTTCCTCCTCACCCAGTCATAACTGACGGTCCAAACTGTATGCTCTGACACTGGAGTCTGTCATTTGATTTTATTAAATCTTGCCCACGATCGTAGTGGTATCAGGGTCTGGAAAATTCCTGGCTTCTTCGTATCAGAATAAGATAAGCAAAATAAGGATTATACATTTGGCACATATTTTCTCTTTCAGATGAAATAAAAGCATCTTCACGTATTCTGCCCCTTCCCCAACTCGAGTGTCTGTTTAGGGGTGACTGGGAAGGTTTGCTCTCTTCTATTCAAGTTGGAAGCCATTTTCTTGTTCATTCTCTTATGTTGGCAAACATGTGAGGTATGTCCCTGCATGAGTGGGCTGGACCGTGTGCTGTGACAGGAGCAAGGAAGGCTGGTGTCCTTCCTACCCAGGCCTGGGCTGTGGGGGAAGGAAAGCTTATCACGGAAGTTACGTAACATAAGCAGTGAATCCCAGTTCAAGGCGGCGTTAGGGAGACCTCAGAGGCTGTCTATGAGCCCGAGATCCCCCTGCAGGAGGTGGGACTTGAACTGAGTCTTTTTTTTCTAAAATATATTTTATTGATTTTTTATAGAGGGAAGGGAGAGGGATAGAGAGAAACATCAATCAGCTGCCTCCTGCACACTCCCTGCTTGGGATGTGCCCACAACCAAGGTACGTGCCCTTGACTGGAATCAAACCTGGGACCTTTCAGTCCACAGGCTGATGCTCTAATCACTGAGCCAAACTGGTTAGGGCTTGAACTGAGTCTTGAAGGATGGCAGAGAGAAGGTAAGGAGAATATGTCAAGTGGGGGAATTGGTCTAACCAAAGGGTTGGGATAGAGGACTGCAGTGTTTGTGCCCATGTGGGCACACATGCACACACGTACCTGTGTATAAAGCAGCGGAAAACACTAGAAAGGCAGACTAGGAATAGAAAGTAGGAGATCTGCAGTTTTAAGGGTACTTAAGACTTGATCCAGTAGATAATGGAGATTTTGAGAGAGATCATGAAGGCCCGAAGGAAGAAATCTGGAAAGCACATTTAGAAAGCAGCTGCGATGATGTGTCAGGCTCTGTGTTGGTCCTTTACTTACACAAATAATTGAACCCCAAAACGACCTTCCCAGGAAGCATCCCCATTTTTCAGTTCCGAAAACTCATTTCAAAATTATTTTATTATGGACCTTATGCCCCTTGATGAAAGTAGGAAAATCGCCTATGAAATAATCTTGCCTATCGAGGGCTTTCTGTGTGACCAAGTCTAGATAATGCTCATCATTTACAGGAGAGGGCGGAGGAGCCTGTGAACTGATACACAAGGATGCGAACAACAGACTCCAGAATGTGGGAAATGGCGGGATTAAAAGGAGAAGTCTAGAGAAAAAATTTAAAGAAGTACAATGAACCCACTCTGTATTGATCACTCGGCTTCAGCAATGACCAGTTATGGCCAACTTGTCTCATCTTTACCCCTCACTTTCCACCCCTCACTAATCGTCTTGAAGGAATCCCAGTCATTACATCACTTCATACATATTTCAGTGTGTCTTTATAAGACAAAGATTTAAAAAAACATACACCCACATAATCACAATACTATCACCATACATAAATTAAGTAATAATTTTAAAAATACCAAATAATTATATAGGCATAGTTCTAAACTACATAGGCATAGTTCTATTATAACTATAGAACTATGCCTATATATAGAACTATGCCTATATAGTAATTATTTCACTTTCCAAGATATATTGTAAATGAAAAGATATTAGAGTGTCTACTAGGGATGCCATTTGTTATCATTATTTTTAATCACATCTGTATCATTTCTGGTGTTTTTTTTTCTGATCACAAATAGAACACATGCCAAACAAATTCAATAGTCATTGCTCCTTTTTTGTCTCATAAATTAAAAACAAATAACTTCTTTTGCCTCAATCAGAAACCAAATAAAGTCTCTACACTGAAATGAGTTCCCATGTCTCTTAAGTCTGTTTCATTTAAAAGAAGGCCCCCCCCCCCTCCTCTCTCTCTCGATATTTATTTGTAGAGGGAACCAGATTTGTCCTCAGGCGCTTCCACATTCTGACTTTGCTGATTTGCCCTCTTGTTCCATGACATGTTCCTGTCCCCGATTTCCTGTGAGCTGGTGGGCATCGCTGGCTCACATTCCGAGTGTGTTTCTTGGCAGGGAAACTTACAGACGATGGTGTGTATTTTGTGGCGTGTTTTCTAATTTAAGCAATTTTATAGTCAGGAAGTGAAGAAGCCCTGGAGTTTCCACTGAGGTCCCTCTGATTCCAAACCTGGGCTCTGGCCACCCTTCCCACCGCCCCCTAAACTCACCCCGCGGGGAACATGGGAGGACTCGAAGGCTGGAGGCTGGGAACAGGGGGACTAATTCATCACTGTGCGCATGTGCTGGACCGTGTCCCGGGCAGGAAGACCGCAGGCCGTGGGTGCGAAGGCCCCAGGAGGCGGTGACAAGGATAGGACTGCAGGTCCCTGTGTGTGTGGGAGGGAGGGGGCCAGCCACAGGAGCTTGTAATGTTTTGGTTCCTGCAGTTGAGTTCTAAGGAGTCCCGGGCACCTGGTCAGGCAGAAACTGAGGTTTCTGGGACTTTGGGATGCTCTGCTGAGCTCTTGGGGTTAAGCCAGGGATCAGAATTACCCCAAATCTTTTCAACAATAAAGATTTTTTTAAATACAAAGGTATTTCTTTGTTCTGTCCCTTTTCCCAAAACGAACTCGAGATGGAAATTTTTTCCTTTCTAAGTTACATACTTACTGTTTTCAGATAGCAGCATTACACGTTCATTAAAACATACACATATAACCTCCGTCTCAGTTTAACATAGAAATGCCACAAGACAAGGTAAAGGTGGAGGGAGGGGATTCCCGGAGCCGATATTAGTGTTACCTTGCTCTGCCTTTGAATTTGGCATGTGTTCTACTTGTGATCAGAAAAAAAACTCCAAACGATACAGATGTGATTAAAAATAATGATAACAAATGGCATCCCTATTAGACACTCTAATGTCTTTTCATTTAACAATATATCTTGGAAAGTGAAATAATTACTATATAGGCATATCTCTATAGTTATAATAGGTTACTATACAATTATTATAAAGCAAAAATAATTTGTAATACAATGTGTTATATTTATAAAACACGTTCATAATTACATGACAGTAGAATATTAACTATTTTGTATACAATATTATATTATTACGTATTATGCAATTATAAAACAATTTTAGTTATTGTATTTAGTCATCGCTTAGAGATTATAATCATGGCGATAAAAAAATAAAAGTAATACTCCTTACTAGCTGGTGGGGAGGAGATTCTATGATCCATTAGACACGTACTCTGTGTGCTGTTTTGTTCGGGAACCCAGAGGTGCTGTCGGAACCTGCAACTAGTTTGTCCCGCCTCTGGCCTCGCTGGCCCACCAGGCAGCGGCCCAGGCGACTCTGGCACGTGTGCCTTCTCAGGATGCTGATTCCTGTCACGGGGGAATTCTGGGCGGTGGTTATCTTTCTTTTGTCCCATCTTTTGTTTCTATGGACTAGGCCAGTGGTCAGCAAACTCATGAGTCAGCAGAGCCAAATACCAACAGTACAACGATTGGAATTTCTTTTGAGAGCCACATTTTTTAAACTTAAACTTCTTCTAACACCACTTCTTCAAAATAGACTCGCCCAGGCTGTGGTATTTTGTGGAAGAGCCACACTCAAGGGGCGGGCCAAAGAGCTGCATGAGGCTCGAGAGCCGCAGTTTGCCGACTACGGGACTAGGAGATAGCATCTTTTACTTATTATTTATTTATTTATTTATTTATTTTATTGTGTTACATGTATATTTATTTTTTATTTTATTGATTTTTTTTTTTACAGAGAGGAAGGGAGAGGGATAGAGAGTTAGAAACATCTATGAGAGAGAAACATCAATCAGCTGTCTCCTGCACATCCCCTGCTGAGGATGTGCCCGCAACCAGGATACATGCCCTTGACCAGAATCAAACGTGGGATCATTCACTCCGCAGGCCGACGCTCTATCCACTGAGCCAAACTGGTTAGAGTGGAGATAACATATTTTTTTTTTTTTGCAAAATAACTTAAAAAAAAATGTCCCCACCAATATGTCGAGAAATGTTGTGACAACTGTACTTGTCTATTAATTGAGTGCCCAGTGCTGGGATGGAAGAGAGTTTTACACTGAGGTTCAAGCAAAAAGTCCTGAAATAGATGTTTCTCGGAGTAACCCGGTGCTGACATGAAACTCACTCAAGTCTGACACCCCGATGGCATGTCTGGTGACTGCGAGTCCCTGTCCCCTCTTGGAGCGGCCCGCCTGGAGGGGCGTTTGGAGGTCCTGCCGCAGCCAGAGACGGATCACCGGGTCTGTGCATGTATGTGTAGCTTCCTCAAACGTGGTGCACGGGCCAGGGCGCAATTCAACGCCCCAACTGCCAAGTTCAGTTTCTGAATGTACATCACTCTCGGCCTGCCTTGCATGTTAAAGACATCCACTAAACACACAAGTTCATGCATAACCTGTCTGTCTGTCATCTGCCCCGATCCCAAGTATACCTTATTTTTCTCAATCATTATGTAAAGGCAGCCACGGAACTTAGAATGCAATTACCAGGAACCGTACGAATAATCAGCCCAACAAAAGCCGCCCTGCAAACTGAGTTCCCCGCCAGCGCATCTCTGCCGGCGTGGGTTTCACGCACACACATCTGCAGCGGTTTTCTCAGACAGAGCCCGTTCGCAGCTCTCTGCGAGCCGCATCCAGACACACCAGCCCCTCTCGGAAGAGTCAGCATATAAAGCGGGGTGCACGGGGGCGGGGGCAACCGGCTTTTCCCCAGGGCTCCCTCCTCTCAAACGCCCTGCAGGAAGAATAGGGGCCTGGGTTTTCTGTTTCAAGTGTACCATATGGCACGAGAGGAGGGCACTTTAATGACTCATTAGCATATGCCTCCAACGAGGCCTTCGGAGTTAACCCAGCCTGACGAAATTTGAATTTTAAAATATTTGCACGGACCCTCCCGGAATAAACAGGGCGCAGGGTTTGTTTGCTTTGCCAGCGGATGAAAGAGAGGCTCCCTGCACCCTCACGACGGGCTCATGGAAAACATCGGCGTGGCCACCTCGGCGCTAGCCCTGGGGAGTGGAAGGTTTGTGGAAGGTCTGCAGCCAAGATCCCCGCTCTGCCTAGAGTCTGTGCTTTAAAGGATGCTCTCACCCTGTCTTCGGTGACCTTGATCTTTCCTTTGCGGGGAAGGAGATGCTCTGGCCGGTCTAGCTGCCTGCCTGCCTGCCTGCCTGGCTGCCTCATTAAAAAGCCTCTTGGCATTTGGGGGAGGACCAGGCACCCAGTCAGGATGTGGAGCTTCTTCTTCTTCTTCTTTTTTAAAAAATATATTTTACTGATTTTTTACAGAGAGGAAGGGAGAGAGAGAGAAAGTCAGAAACATCGATGGGAGAGAGACATTGATCAGATGCCTCCTGCACACCCCATAGTGGAGATGTGCCCGCAAGCAAGGTACATGCCCCCAAGCAGAATCGAACCTGGGACCTTTCAGTCCGCAGGCCGACGCTCTATCCACTGAGCCACACCGGTCTTGGCAGGATGTGGAGCTTCTCACTGGCTTGGCTGGGGAGCGATGTGAACCTCAGAGAAGTCATGTCTCCATTGCGACTGCTTGCACGGTCTCTGAAAATGGGGTACGCGAGGGGGAAGGTGGACAGAAAGAATCTGTCCACGCTCCCTAGACAGAGGCAGCTGGCTTCTCTCGTTTGTGTGTCAGCCTACACGCCGTGGCGTTTTTCTTTGCTGATTTGTCTGAGTGTAAATGTCTCCTTTTCTCTTTTCCCCAAGTTAGTCCTGATTCTGTGGGTCGGGAGGCTGCCAGCAACCACACAGGATGAAGGCGACAGTCTTTGGTGACCTCCACAATAAGGCTATCTTGTCATCTCTAGTGCAATAGTAACATGGGTTTGCAAATACAGTGGTACCTCGAGATACAAGTTTAATTCATTCCGTAACCTTGAGGCGTGGGAAACTATGAGACGCTCGAGTCGCGGTAAACTGGTGGGTCGTGTGTAGCCGACCGATCCGCGCGATTACTCCTATCTCAACTGTTGCTCGTATTTCAAAGCAAAAATTGCTCCCTCGATGGCTTGTATCTCAAAAATCTCGTATGTTAGGGCACTCGTATCTCGAGGTACCACTGTACTGATTTCGCTCTAGGAAACCTTTCTACTTTATGGCAGACGCTGCTCCACGCCGCTTCTCCCTAATTGTTTTCTAGTAAAGAGGCAGCCATGTGGCATGGTTACGGCCAATGAGATGGAAGTGGGAGGCTGCTGGATACAGTTTCTGGGAAAGGTTTTGCTCTCCTGGTGAAGAGACAAACTGAGCTGGCCTATGCCTGGCCTTTACTTCCACCTTCTGGTGGGGGATGCAGGTGAAATGGCCGGAGGTGTGCAGCTATCTCGCAATCATGAGATGACCAGCAAGGAAAGAAGCCTAAATGTATGAAACAAATAA
The DNA here is from genome assembly GCA_004026805.1 of Lasiurus borealis. NCBI lineage: Eukaryota > Metazoa > Chordata > Mammalia > Chiroptera > Vespertilionidae > Lasiurus > Lasiurus borealis. The sequence continues at coordinate 29,478 of PVJN01011961.1, forward strand.
ATTGATGAGGAAACCGAGTCCAGAGTGGCTTAGCAACTTACTTAATATCAAACAAGTAAGTCCTCTTACTTCAAGGACTGTGTTCATTATATTTTGTTAATAAATCAAAAGACGACACTCCTTACTGTTATTGCACTCTTACTAAATGCCAGACCCTAACTAATTCTTTAACATGTATTACTTTATTGAACTTTTATAAAAACCTGATGAAATGCTGTGAACTGAATTGTGTCCTCCCAAATGTGTATGTTGTAGCCCTAATCCTCTGTGTGACTGTATTTGGAGAAGGAACCTTTTGGAGATAATTAAGATTAAATGTTACCAACCAGGATGGCTCACTGGCTGAGCATCAACCCATGTACCAAGAGGTCGCTGGTTACAGTCCCAGTTAGGGCTCAACCTCCAGGAGGGGGCATGCAGGAGGCAGACTATTGATGTTTCTCTCTGTCCCCCTTTCCTTTCTCTCTAAAATCAATTAAAAAGAAATAAAATCAATAAAAACATATTAAAATTATTCTAAAAAAAGATTAAGTGAAGTGATAAAGGTGGGGCCAGTGTCCTTATAAGAATACCAGAGCACTCGCTCACTCTCTCTCACAGACAGACACACACACACACACACACACACACACACACACACACAGTCTGCCATGTGAGCACACAGAGATTAAGACGCCATCTACAAGTCAGGAAGAAAGACACCAGAAACCATTAGACTTTACAGCTCCCAAAACTGTGAAAAATAAATTTCTGCCATTCAAGTCACTCAGTCTGTGATATTTTTTTCTTTCTTTCTTTTTAAAAATATATTTCATTGATTAATTACAGAGAGGAAGGGAGAGGGATAGAGTTAGAAACATCGATGAGAGAGAAACATAGATCAGCTGCCTCCTGCATATCTCCTACTGGGGATGTGCCCAAAACCAAGATATGTGTCCTTGACTGGAATGGAACCTGGGACCCTTCAGTCTGCAGGCCGATGCTCTATCCACTGATTTTGGCAACAATAAAGATTTTTTAAAAATATAATAAAAAAAGAGAATCAGTTGTGTTTTTCGCCTTCATGCTGTTTGCCTTTAATCCCTACTTGTAAGTGTCCTAAGGATCTCAATCAGTGAGAGTGGTTTGAGAACAAACCAGGATGGCCACGCTCTTTTATGTCCAAAGAGAACCGATCTTCTCTGAGACACAGAGGACTGTCTTTCTGGTCATGTCCTCCTCTCTCTCCCTCTTTTTTTTTTTTATTTTTTAAAAAATATATATTTTATTGACTTTTTTACAGAGAGGAAGGGAGAGGGACAGAGTTAGAAACATTGATCTTCTGCTTCCTGCACGCCCCCTACTGGGGATGTGCCCGCAACCAAGGTACATGCCCTTGTCCGGAATCAAACCTGGGACCTTTCAGTCCGCAGGCCGACGCTCTATCCACTGACCAAACCGGTTTGGGCTTCTCTCTCCCTCTTCATGATCTGACTAAGACCCAGCTCAGTTAGCAGCCAGAGGGAAGGGAGCCCGATCTCAGCAATCCGACCAGGACCGGCCCCATCTCCAGCCACATGTCCGGGCTGCGTTTCTGGAACCCTCCCCGCCACAGTCACCCTATTAGAGCCGCCACTGCTGCATGTCATCATCTCCTTAGCCTTGTTTTCTATGGTCACAGACTCAGGGGACAGCAATGCCGGACGGCCAATCTCCGAGGCTGAGTGTGCCTCAGGAGCCCGCGCCTGCCCCGGACAGGAGCCTGTGCTATTTATGGCGCCGAGAAGTGCGAAAAAGTCCCCTACAATGGGTATCGGGTAACTCACACGGCCCTGCCAAGGTTTGGTTGTGAAACACGAAGCCTCTGAAACCTGTTGGTGTTAAGTGCGCACCAAATATTCAATCCAGACATGTCGTGCTTGAACTATTCTGGGGCTCATAAACCTTTCATCAGAACCCGAGGTGAAATATTTGGCCTTATTTGTAAGTCCCATATTTCTAAAGACCTTGGGGGCTCATTTAGTATTCCCAGCAGAAAGGTCACGGGGTTGGTGTGCAGGGGTCCTGGTTTCGGGGAACTGATGACTTCAATCAGGAGATACTTTCATGATTTTCCAAGAGCCAGGACCTGGCTCCTCCTGCGCGTGGCCCACGCTGCCCCATTCCTGCTCCCTAACCACCCCCCAACCCCCCAAAAAAGAACCTCTAAACACAAACACAGCCCTTACATTTCCTGGCCAAAAACACTGCAACCTTTATTTAATATCAGGCCAGGAGCCTACTCCTTTTTTGGGCAAGCTGCCTTAGGAAATGCTTTGCAAATTGTGGTTTTACTGGTGGAGGGGAGGTGACGTCATTTCATGAAACCTGGAATCCAAATATTAGGGGGTCCTTAGAGGTCATCCAGTCCACCCTTAGTCTCACAGGTCAGTGGAGGAGGCCCGGACAGGTGAGGGGACCAGCCCCCGAGCTGCAGGCTTTAAGTACAAGCTCCTGGGCCTCAGGCAAATGACTAAATCTCTCAGGGCCTCCGTTTTCTCAGAGAGCAGGGATGGGGAACCTTGTTTTTTGCCAGGGTCATTTGGATATTTATACCATATTTCAAGGGCCATACAAAAATGATCAGCTTAAAAATCAGCCTGCTCTATTTGGTCAAACATTTCATTAACTCACCCCTAATGCCTCGGCAGGGCCAGACCAAATGATTTGGGGGACCTCAGACGGCCTGCAGGCCAGACGATCCCCACACTTGTCAGAGGTTCTGAGGACTGAGCGAGATAATTCACCCAAAATCCTTAGCGCAGAGCCTGGTACAGAGTCACTATCAGCCACGGATACTAGTTGTACTGTGACTGCGATTCTTTCCCTGATCGCTCTTTGCTAAGTTCCTCTTTCCCTGCACCTAGCTCTGCCCTTGTCTGACCAGCAGGACCCCCCAGTCTGGCTGTCTTACAATAGGGGGCTGCGAGGTCGTCTTGGAGACCTTCACGATCACACTCCAAGCCTCCAGAGGTTCCGAAACGCCATGAACTGCGTGTCACAGCGGACCCCTCCCAGCGCCCCGTTATCTCAGAAGCTAAGAAGTGGATTTTTACAGCAGAGGTGCAAACGGTTTCCCTCGTAAACACGCCGCGTAAAGTCCCGGGAAAGCGGTTTCGATGCCCCTCCCGTCCCGCTCGATGATTTGTTAGAGGCGTGGGGGCAAGCGGGCCCGTTATCTGCCGGCATCACCTTCTCACTTGCTGACTGCGCTGCCCTCGGTGTCCTTTCCGAACGCAGCCTGCCTGGAAGGTGGCGGCACCAAATGAGGCCTCCAGGGGAGTGTGAGCTTTCTCTCGGGGAAGGTCACCTCCGGACGCACCTGCCCTCTGGGGCCCTGCGTAGAGACCGTGCGGCCGCTCTCTTCCCCGGAAAGGAGGTGGGCAGAAAGGGGCTCATAGCTTGGAACACTCCCTTTTAACACTGCTTCCTGGAGATGCCCACAGTGAGCATCCATCCCTTTTCAGCCAGGCCTTTACCCAGATAACTCAGACAGGAAGTCCTAGCCCAGGTAATTGTATTAAAAGCAAATATTGGTAAGGACAATGAGATAGGCCATTACTGAGAAGTTTATTGTCTTGCTGCAATTATTTTGATCTTAATGTCTGATATTGAATGTTTACTATTGCCAGACCTTGCATTCACCATAAATTATAGATTTTACTCTCTCGTCATTTCTATGAGGTTGATATAACCCCCATCTCTGCTCTACGGTCTCAAGGCCAGTAAGAATTAGTGGAGCCGGACCCAAACCCCGTTGAGGGGACACCAACATCTGTTTTCCAACGACTGCTGTAATGCCTCCAAACACACACACATAATTCAGCTTTTTTAGTGATTATAAGAGGATATATTAAGTGTCAGAAATATGTCAATTTACACATTAACTTTTATAACCATACCAGTTACTAAATATTTTAATATCACTCTAGCTTCTAATTTTATTACTCACTGCTCCTCTAAACCTGACTGATACCAGCCAGTCACTCTTACCTAAACACACTTGTGTTTTCCTGTCTACTGGTAGATATACTTTGGCTCTAGAAATGCTGAGGGAAGTCCTCGTGTCACCAGTTCTGTTTTACAGCAGCTCAGTTCAACAAACATTTATAGAGCAATGACTTGGTAGCAAGAGAAAACAGTAACAAGGAGACGGGGAATGATGGGAAATTCTGGGGCGTGGCTACATCTTGAGTCTCCACTCATTGGCTGAATCAACAGACTTGAGGGGCTCCCTTCTCCCTGTACTCTCTGCAAGACACCCCAGAGCCTCTTTCTCTTTGAAAAGGGAAGAAACCACCTCTCTCACCACTTTTAAAATTTGCTTCCATCTTCCTTATTTCTCTTCCAGCTTCTTAACCCGAGGTATCATTCTCGTTTTACAAAGTATAGGCTCATTTTGAATTTCTCTCCATCCCTAACTAAGAAGGCAGCCGTTTCTGCAGTCTTCGTGGAGCTGTGTTTTGTGATGGGACCGATGCTGGGGGAGTGAGGGAAGGAAAGAAGGATGGAAGGAAAGAAGGAAGAAAGGAAGGAAGGAAGAAAGAAAGGAAGGAAGGAAGGAAGGAAGGAAGGAAGGAAGGAAGGAAGGAAGGAAGGAAGGAATGTTGCCCTGCAAGGTAAGGGGATTGTCAGCACTGTTACAAAGCAGCAACCTTGTGAAGAAGACGTTCTTAAAGATCTGGGGTTCGTTGTTAGAATTAATGTTTGCCATGGAAGGCTGTGTGAGAGTGTGAGTCAACTGCAGCTTGCTGAAAGTCTTAAGAAGACAGAGGCAGCCAAGACCAGTTTGGCTCAGTGGATATAGCGTCGGCCTGCGAACTGAAAGGTCCCAGGTTCGATTCCTGTCAGGGGCATGTACCTTGGTTGCGGGCACATCTCCAGTAAGGGGCGTGCAGAGGGCGCTGATCGATGTCTCTCTCATTGATGTTTCTGACTTTCTATCCCTCTCTCTTCCTCTCTGTAAAAGAAAAAAAAAATCAATAAAATGTATTAAAAAAAAAAAAAAAAAAGAAGACGAAGACAGAGGCAGGCCAGCTTGTTTCTCTTAGAGCCTCACCAGCCTCTCTTACCTGAAGGCCCTTGACATCTTCCCTTCTCAGGGCCTTTGCTCCAGCTCAACATCTCTTCACAGCGGCCCTGCTGGCATTTCTGGTCGGATAATCCTTCACTGTGAGGATAATCCTTCATCCTGTTCACTGCAGCATGTTAGTGGCATCCCTGGGTCCTACCCACTGGATGCCAGTAGCATCCCCACACCCAGTCTTGGCAATCGAACATGTCTCCAGATGTTGACAAGTGTCCCTGAGAACCACTGCTATAGCTGTCCTGCCTGCCTGGCACACTCTTTCCCCAAAGATCCATATTTCTATCTCCTCGCCTCCTTCAAATCTCAATGCAGCTTGTGCCTACTCTGACCGCCTTATTTAATAACTAGAGGCCTGGTACACAAATTTGTGCAGAGGTGGGGTCTCTCAGCCTGGTCGGCAATTGGGACTTGACATGGCTGTTTTGCCCAGTTCTGATCGGGGCCTATCAGGACCAGCCGGCCCCGGGAAGGTGGGGGAGAGAGGGGAAGGTAGGAGGGAGGGAGGGACTGAGACCATGGGAGTTGTCTGTGGAGGCACACTGACCACCAGGGGACAGCTCTTGCATTGAGCATCTGCCCCCTGGTGATCAGTGCGTGTCATAGCGAATGGTTGACCAGTCGTTCCGTCGCTAAGGCTTTTATATATATAGATACAAATTGTCCATCTCTTAACTTCCTTGTATTCCTTACCCTTACCTACTTTTTAATTTTTATGACCATCTGATATACCATACAATGCACTTATTTTTATGTGTTTATATTTGTTAGCACTCACTAGCTCCTTAAGCAATTTTGTTTCTTAATATTTTCCAAGCCAGTGGTTTTCAACCTTTTTAATTCATGACCCTTTAATACAGTTCCTCATGTTGTGGTGACCCCCAACCATCAAATCATTTTCGTTGCTACTCATAACTGTGATTTTGCTACTGTCAATGAATCGTAATATAAATATCTGTGTTTTCCGATGGTCTTTGGCTCTACGGTAGCATTTCTCAACCTGGGGGTCATGACCCACAGGTTGAGAACCGCTAGCAGGGTCGCCTAAGACCATAAGGCATAATAAGCACTGCCCTGACCTGCCTGTCCTTTAACAGAGAAAAATACTTGATGTGCCCTTTAAAACAGATTTCAGCCAGACCCCAGCCAGGTGGCAGCCAGTCACGGGTCCGCCTGTCCTATTTCCTGCATGAGAGCGGTTCATTGACTCAGGTTCCTATGTCATTTGATTATTTTGGATTAAGTGACAAGCTTCCCCCCCCCCACACTTTTTGATATAAATTAAATGGGTTCCCCCTAGGACAGGGGCAAGCTCTGGTACTTGTTGGGGAGCAGCCAGACTGGGGGTGAGGACACAAACCAGAATCCCCTGGGGCCTGCTGGGCAGCATTTCCAGCGGCGGCGGCGAGAGGAAGGGTCCCGGCACAAGTGACCCCTCACCGGCTCCGGCTGCCCGGGAGGTGACCCCGACGTGCGTTCACGGAGAACTGGCCACTCCGGCTTTCCATGCCGAAGGGGATGGGCTCGCTCTGCCCTGTTCGCACAGAGGAGGGGCCTCGGCACCCCTGAAAGGCAGGAACCCAGAGGCCCAGAGAGACAGCCCGCTGCCCGGGAGCCCCCATGGTCCAAAGGCCCCGGCAGCAAAGTCTGGCCCGGTGCCCACGCGGTGGGTGACTCTGTGACGGGCACTTCTTCCCGTGGGTGCTGTGCGTTCTGAAATTCGGCGCTTAGCCATTATGACTTCGGAGGTCTTAAAACGTTTAGGTCTCAGCTTATCGGGCCCCGGTGTCTGACATTTCACGTTAGCCAAAGCGGCGGTATTTTTGTAAAGACCCAGAAGATAAAATACATACCAACCTTTGAGACTGTAAACAGAGAATGAGAGTGACAGATCGCCGGTTAAAAGAAACCATTATCTTGGATGTACAGACAAAGGCTTCTAGTCTCAACTGGGAGGGGGACATGGACGGGTCACGGTAATTAAACATCGTTTTTTCTCTCCTTAATTCCGGAAAGGTTAACAAGGAGCTGCAGCAGGCCCGGAGAACAGCTGGAACATGCATCTTTCAAACGGGAAAAACTCGGGTCCTTAATCACGGATGAACCCGTGAGGAAATACTTTAGCAAAGACTGGGCCCATCCATCCTTTTATAGAAAATGCAATCTAATCAGCACTCGGAGGGAAGCAGAGGGGAAGGATTAGGAAGAAGCGTCTGTGTTTATTTTTGTCTGGGCTCTATGGAAATGTAGGTTTATGGTGTGACGTGGGCTCCTGCCGTTAAAGTGGACGGTACGTATGGGACAGCCCCCGCTGCCCGGCCGGGGCAGGGCCTCGGTGGCAGGCAGTGGGCCCGGGCCTCCAGAGCTCCAGCTGTGGTCACTGTCCCTGCTGCCTCCTGCTGTCCCACGGCCACGGGCTCCCATGACAAAGTCACGGTCAGGTGTCTGATAGCCATATTTCGTTATGGTTTCCTGGGAAGAGAGTTAGCCATTAGTTTAGGTCTTTTTATTTTTTAATGTATTTGCTAATACAGTTTATTTCAAGCTTGGAAACAGGATTTCTTTTTTGCAGTTTTATCTCAGATCTTTGATTTGTAGTGTGTTTTTGGGGGGTAGAAATCTAAGCACTCCTCTTTTTTTTTTTTTAACAGTTTTATGAGATATATACCATATAGCTCACCAGTTG